>ARYC01018330.1:0-32863 GCA_000711775.1 Oxytricha trifallax
ACTTTTACTACCTCTTAGGCTTAGAATTTAGCTACTATTGCTTTAATTATAGTGCTATAAGACAGTGGGCGCGAACAGTTGATGGACTTCGCTTTAAGACTAGCGCAATAGACTTAAAGTTTATTACTGGTTTGATTTATTCACTGTATATATCACATCCATAGCGCAGTTTAAACACTAAATCTATATACTCTTCATCATAAATAGACCCCAAAAGCTTGCTATTTTAATCTCGCATTTAATTAATAACCCCAACCCCTAACAAATTCCCTACAAATCAAAGCACTTATAAACCTCATTAAGGGATTTTGGGGTTTATAATGCGTTAAGAGTCTACTTTTATCAATAAAAAACTCAATCAAACTACTTCAAGGGTCTTGGGGTTTCGATTATACCTTTGCCATCTCTGAATCCTCCTTTCCACTATCCACGTAGATTGCACCATTTCTGTATTTGTGAGGAGGTTTAGTTTAATTCTTTGCAATAGTTAAGTAAAACTTTTTTTCTGTAATTTGATTATTAAAATTTACATTCATACTGTTTGATAATGTTTCAAAAAGCTCTTCTTTTGCGAAGTACTTTGTCGTTCTTTTATAATTTCTCTCTTTATTTACTCTTATCTCATTCGAAATCTTGCTAACTGTCCTCTAGCCCATGACTGAATATTGCTAAAATATTTAATAATTAAACGTAAATAAAAGATCTAAATGTTTTACTTTTTAATTTAATCTATCATTAAAAATAAAATTTAAAGATATTAACTTTGTCAAAGATATTCAAATATATTAGTAAACAACACTTTCATAATTATAAATAAGAATGCGATATAAAAATTAATATTCTTTTTGTATTTATATTTTAAATTTAATTATTATTTAAATCAATTGGTAGATTATAATGAAAATTACACTTTTTGTGTTGTTCAACATCATCTAATCCATTTTCTATATATTTCATTAGATACTTGGATTAAATATAAATACGTAGGCAAGCTTATTATGAACATTAAATTCCTTATATTATTTTTTATGACTTTGTGAGTTTTAGATGTTCTATTTTAATCCAGAATATACTAAGCATTTCTGTATCTCTGAGGAAGAAGAGTTTAGTCTGATTATTACCTCAATTATTCCAGAGGTTTAGAGTCATTAGTATCGTAAGTGTCATTTAATTCAATGTTTTACTCTCTTCCACAACTCTTGAAAGCTGTTCAACTATTATTTTTCATTATTTTTTAATTTATTATTTCATTTCAATTTAAATCAAATTAAATATTTCATATGAATACATTATTGTTATTACAATTACTATAAATAAATTATAAATGAATAAATTCAAACTACTATTCTTATTATTAATTTTGAATTAAATAAACTGTGAAGAATAAGATGATTTGCTAATCTAGGAGTGTTCTCATAGTTCAGACAATAAAGTTTAATAATATCCAGTAATGAATTAATCTAATGAAAACTTGTTCATATTTATTGTTGTGGGTGATGTTTTGGTTTATTAATATATGGCATAGATATTATTGGGAGGTCAAATCATATGATTAAACTTTTTATAAAGATATTTCTTAGCAATTGACAGATTTTGAAAATGTAGGATATATTGACTTATATTCTTGGTATTCTTTCAACAGTGATTACATATAAACTTATAAATCACCTTAGTTAATCTTAATTAGAAAATATAATGATATTGAAGTGCCTTGGGCTATCAAATGATGTATTATGAATACTAAGGAGATCCTACAAATGCTTAAGAAATAATTAATTTTATAGAAAATTAATACACCAACATAACACCAAAGTCAGTGCCAAGAGAGATAACATAATTAGACTTTGTTTTATATTGCTTAGAAGAATTATACGAAGGGTTAACAAAAGGAGTTTAGATTTTATTAAATGAAGTTGGCTTAGGCAATCAAAATTGGATTGTGCAAAGCTTAGCTATTTTACATGTTATTTGGTTGTATTATATTTTGTTGTGTTAGCTTCGAATAAATTATAAATTAATCCAAAGAGTGAATGAGTTTGTATTGATATTAATTAAATTCTATTGAGTACATATTCAAATGCAAAGTATAATAATTATCTTTTTACAGAAATGTTCAAGAGTATTATCGTAAAATGCTCAAAATGTTAGAATAAGTTTTGTACATATGACCTTTTATGGTTCTAAGTATTCCAGCTCTATATTCTTCAATCAACTTTAAATTAAAGATGGGTAATCTATCATAAAATGTATATTATTTTTTAATAAAGCCTTGGGCATTTCCTTAAAGAGGAAAATCTTTCAAACTATTTTTTACTAAATGTAAAAAGAAACGAAATCGGCTACTCTGAAAGTATAAATAGCAATATTTTCAAAGATTTTAGTCACACATTTGAAAAGATTTCAGTAATATCCATTTATGAAAAAGATTAGAGGATATCAGGGATACCCTCTTCACATTGACAGTTCTGACTACACTCACTAAAAGTCAAATTTAAAGAAATAAAATTTCCAATCATCAGATAGTTTCACTGACAGTCAGAGAAAAAATGAGAATAAAACTTAGATTGATAATGGGAATATTTATGAGCTGTCAGATATAGTTGTCCTCTGGGGTGCTCTTGAAAATGGTCATTATATAGCTGTAGTCAAAAAATAATAAAATGGTTCAAATAAATGGTACTATTGCATTAGTAAATATTCAAAATATTGACAAGTAGTATAAAAGATTAATTTTTGAGTGAATAAGGTGATAGAATAAAGTTAATTTCATATATAACTAAATTTAATAAAATGAATGACCCTCAGCATGAAAGCATTTCTGTTAAGATAAATTACAACAAGAAAAGCCAAACCTGTGTAGACATTATCCTGAGGAGTGAAGTAGATCTTAAGATAACCACTATGATTCCAATACACAAAAGAAATTGTTTTAATCGAAATAAAATAACAATTTATTGAAATAATGCATGGTCACGAATATCAGCATGGATTTCTTTCAGATTAAAGTGGAAATCCTTTAAAAATAAGATGAAAATTCTGACAGTAAACCAATAGAGTAAGAAGGAATTTTCCTTGTAACTAAAATCAAACAAAGAATTACTCTCCAAAGCAAGTTAAGATTGTACACATTGAAATAATAATAAAATACTGGTAGTTCTTGGTCCTCATATAAAATTTAAATAATAATAGAAAACTTAATGAATTACAAACATAAAAAAAAATGCACAAAAATATTGCTTTGTAGTTTGGCAGCTCTTACTGGTAACATTCTCTGCATTTCTAAATTTATATTGCACATACTTCGACTAGGTTGTATTTTAAATTCTTCAATCACCTTAATTCTTATTTTTTTACTCTTTTATAAATAATCAAGAGTGTATATTAAATTTTAATATTTTTAAAATATTATTAAATTTAAGAGTTAACTATAAAGATTTTATTTTGAGTTAGCTCGTATTATTAGATAAACTATTTTTTAAAAAAAATAAATATATTTTTATTTATATTTATCATATTAATATATTTTCTTATTAATTTTAAGTCCAATAAATATTTCTCAACTTTAAATCTTATACTATGATTGGATAGTTATTTATTGTGCAATATTATAGATTGTTTTATTAAATCTGGAAATATTTTTTGATTAAATTGATAGTTCATATATATTAATTTAAATTACTCACATTAAATACTCTTACAAGTATAACTGATTCTAATTATAAATAAATTCAAATATTATATACTTCTATTTTTAATTACTTAATCATTCTCTAGAAAATCTCACTAATTTATTAAGTTATAGAAATGTAGGAGAGAGTGAAGAGAAACTTGCGCTTTCTCAAGAAGCTTTTCACCTAATTTATACTTAAGTTTAAACAAGTAATTGAATTTTATTAAGGATGACTTTTATGATGTTAATAATTTAATAATTGACAATTTAATATTAATTTAAGAATATTTGATTACGATAAAATAACGATTATGATAAGCAAAATATTCAAATGATTAATTTATTTATTATTTGATAATCTATTTTCAGCTTTAATTATCTTATTATCTTTAAGATCTTTCTATATAAAAGCTTTACTAGTCATTAAGTGTCGTATGAATTATTATTTTCCAAAACATTTCTATGACTAAATACATTTTGAGAAAATGATTTTTAAGATTAAGGAGTTCCTCCTCGCACCTAAGAAGTAAAGTTTTTAATTGATTCTTTCCTGATTTTGTTTGTCATAGATATTTAGTCTGGAATATCTTTATAATCTTTATAATAATTTCTTGTAGAAAAAGTGCTCTCTAAAGCTAATGGTTATAACTCACTTTTATAAATAAATTTATTGTCACTTAGCTTTAACCTTGTTTGATATTTTAATAGCAATAAATCTTTGCTTTTAATGTATGAATTCTAAAAAGCTTTGAGATCGAAACTTTTTCTTTAATTTTGAATTCTATTCATATTTTTAATAGCAATTATGAATTTATTTCTTACTAATAATAATCAACTTATTTTGTAACTAACTTTAGAGTGCTATTAAAATCAATAAAATCTATAGGTTTTAATACACAGGTTATATAAAAAATTTAAGATTTATCCCTTTCAAGTTTATCTTATATTTATTTAGCTTTAATTTCAGATATTCTTAGATTTTCTTATTATTAGTTTCAGAGAGGTTCCTTTGTTTATATAATAGTTATAAAGTACTCTTGTATGAATTATTGAGTGTTTGTTTTTATGAATACATTTTGATATTATTTTAGAAAAATCTTTCTTGATTATTTTTAAACTAGTTTTTTATTTAAATCTTATGACATTTGAACTATATTGATGCCATTATTTGAAGCTTACTCACTTTCCTTTTTAATTCCCATGTTGATATACTACTATGGATCTTATTTTAGTTATATTTGCTGTTCATCATATCCACACTTTTAATGTACCTCTCCCTCTTTTTATCACTAATTTTATTTAATGAATCAATTAGTCGATGCACTTAATTCTAATGCTGTTATATTAAACCAATTTTTATTGGTAGTTTAAGTAATACACTTTAATCTTCATAGAAGGAGTATTAAAGGAACTAACATTTGAGAATAAGTAATTATTAAAGTATTTAACTACATTTCTCAGACTACATTTAACATATATTAACAATGTGGGGTTCATATAATCATTTATGCGTTAAATTTAACTCAATATGTAGTTTCCTATTTTTATTGGGGTTTCATCTGTAAAGGAGGTAAATTTATACAATTCATTTTATATTTATTTATTTTGAAAATCAATATCACCAAAAACTAAAGTGAGAGTCGAGTTTGTTCAAGTTAGACATTTACTGATCATAAATTAATTTTATATAGTTTTGGAAATTATAGCAAGTTCATCAAATTCAAAACCTCCAAAAGAAATTTGAGGCGTTTAAACGTTATTCATCAGAACTCTAATATAGTGTTCTATCTATAAAAAAATTATAATTTTTTTAATAATTTTAGAAAAAATATAATTAAAAACCCATTCGTGGCAGATTCAATAATCTCTGCCCTGTTTTTAATTAACTTTTTTAATAAACCTTTTTTTAATGACTTTTTTTAATCTCTACTTACCTTAATTCATGAATCTCTATAATACTTCCAAAAGGATTTATACTTTATTATTTTTGAATTTTTTGGGTGTCCATTTTTTGAATCCTAAGTTATTTTTTTTATTGGAAATTTTTATTTATAAAAAAACATTGTGTTGAATCAAGAATATAAAACATTTTAAAAATTAGTGAAAGAAAAAATTAAATACTTACTTTTATAAATATAACGATTATAAATGAATGACTTTAATCATAATTTACTTATTAGTTTTTTATCTACTGATAGGTTGCTTTCGAGTCATCTGGTGTCTCTCGGGGATAGTTGGTCTTAATCTCTTTGGCAAGTTTGAATTTTACTATCTCATCGTAGCACTTTTAGAGCTATGTGGTGGAGTTTGCATTGCAGATTATACTCTTGAAGTGTGATACAAAGTGTAGGTATGAAAGTCTTCTCATCAAACAGCTTTATTGCGAAGCTGTTAGAGAGATTCAAGATTTATAAAATGAAACTTCAAATGCCTGTATCTTTGCGCGAGAATAATAGGGTATTGACGTCCATTCCTCATCGACGACGTCCGTTCCTTACCGGTGACGTCCGTTCCTCACCGATGACGTCCATTCCTCACCTTTATTAATATTTTTTAAAGAATTACATATACACTCCATTAAGAAGAAAGATTATTAAATATATAATTTATCAAATGCAACTCAGCCGCGAAATTCTTTTAACAAAAATCATATCAGAAAATACTTACACTGGTATATCTAACCATAATACAGAATTATTACTTATTTAAATACTAAGCAAGCTTATTACCGCATTTTTTTGTTTAAAAATCACCATTTTATTTTTTAAGATTTGCTTATTATATCTCTCATGATGTTTTAGACCATGATCTTTAACTTTGTTCTTAAAATTATGATAATTTTCTCATTATAAAAATTCTATATTTATTACACGCCAATACTCTAAGTGACTTTATTAAAACCTTTTGGGGGGCTGATACCTGCCTTCTTCAATAATTTACTTATTCAATAAAATATGTAAGTTTTATCAATTAGTAGAAATCTTAATAGCCTTCATGAAAAAAATTTACTTTTATTCGCATCTATTAACTCTTTTATCTTGATAAGATTCTATATTATCATTAAAATTACATGAAATAAAAAAGTTATTAATATTTAATGAAACTAGGCATAGTTGAAACCTTGAAAATTAAATTTAAAAATTTTTTTTTTATATTGCGAGAGAAAGTATTGATTAATATTTGCTTCCTATAATTTTTGGCAAATGGAATAAGTTTTTAAACTTTTAGGGGAGGGACTCCCCAAATCTATGTGATTACTTTTAAGGCTTATGAACTTTACAATATTTTTATTTCATATTATTTTTTAACATTACTTCAATAAAAACTCATTGGAAAAGATAGTATTCATTTTTTTCATGCTTATTATGTATATTTTAAATGTATAATAAAGATATTTGTGTTCTTTTTTTTTAACTTTTAAATTTGGTGAGAATTATTTTTATTGCTTATCTCCTAATTTAAAGTTTAAAAAATTGACAAACATTAAGTATTTAATAAAAGATTTTTCATATATTACATTAAAAATTTACTAAATTTGCATACTAAAACTCTAAGTTACAGCAAAATAATTAAAAAATATTAATATAGATTTCCAATCTCCATAATTTTGATATTTTATAAGGCTATTAATGCCATGTAACTTATTAAATAGCTAAAAGCCCCAAATAATATATAATGACAATTAGACTCTAAATAATAAAAATATAAATACAATGATATTCTCGGCTTAAAGCATGTCATTGAAAAGATTTATGATTGCTATTTATGATATTAATTAAGCTTTTGGGGTAGTGATATTGAATTATGTTAGAATTGATCAATATTATTTATTTAAAAGTTTTTTGGGCAATTTTTGATAATGATTAATAATGGTGAGGAATGGGCTTCATCGGTGAGGAATGGGCGTCAGTGGTGAGGACTGGACGTCACTCTGAGGAATGGACGTCATCGGTGAAGAACGGACGTCACTGGTGAGGAACGGACGTCGTCGGTGAGGAATGGACGTCAATATCCGAATAATGTTTTAAATAATCTCCTCCACCCAGCCCATTCTCTGTTCTTGACTCCCCATAATCTACTCTTTCAATTGCAAGTCTTCTTAATCTTCTGTAATCTATGTCTTAAAGAGAGCAAGCTTAGTTCTATAAATTTTAAGCACAACCCAGGAATAAGCAGGATTTACTCTTCTCTTTCTTCTACAAGGCTTGAGCTTATTATTGTGAATTTTAATTATATGTAGAATGAAAACCAACGCAGCTTCGCTCATGAATTTCTAACTCCCTCCATTATATAACAATTTAAAAAAGCATTTTACTGATCAGTGACCTGTCGCTTCCCATACTGTCTTTACCTCTCATTCTTATAATAAACTACGAATACTATTGTACAACCTCTATAAAATAATTATTATTGAAAAACTTTATTGTACCATGTTCTTATAATCTGCATTATACATTTAAATACGGGGGACCCCAGCCTTGTCACTCTTTTCAGGTGGCTCGCAATCCTAAAAATGACTTTCCTTTGATATCTAAAAGATTTTAACACATATAATAAGAATCTACTTAAGCCGATTCCACTGCGCTCTTTAAGAATTCCTCTGATTTTTGGAAGTTTTATTTTTTGGCACCATGGCCACATTTAGTGATTCCTAAGGCATCCAAGAACCTCTCTCTGGCCAAAAGGCTACGTTGAACTAAATAACATTTTAAAATCTTGGTTGAACGTTGTTAGATTTTATCTCTGATTGGGGTCTTAAAGAATCAATTTCTAAAGTCATCTCATTTTCTTTTTAAGTTGAATTGCTAAAACCATGACTTGAAGTTAAATCAGCAATCGTCTGATCATCGTTGGTGTCTTCCTAAGCTTCTCTATTAGTCTTCTTGCTAGTCATTCACGGGAATAGTTCCCTCGCCATTGCCTTAATTTCCATTTGCTCTATAAGATAATTTGCATGTTTCTGCGTGTTTTCTGAGCCAAGAATGGCTTCAACTGATTCGTAGATCTCTTCTGGTAACTTGCAATAGCTGAATAAGATTTCGAGAAAACTCTTCAAGCGTCAATGGAAGTAGGAGGCTGGTAGTGGTAAAATGGAATGCGACTCTGAGGCCAGTAGAGTGAGCAGTATAGAGGGCGACAACTTAACCGAAGAGGAGGACCGGCTCTTTTTCAATGATGACATCCTGTGGTCTTCTAGCAACATCTTTAATGGGAACGGAAGGAGAAATAAAATTTAATAAAACTTAGATATATTTAATATTAAAAATTTCTAATAGATTTAACAGGTTGCTTTTTAATTTCTTATTCAAAATTAATTAAGGATATTTCTATAAAAATGGCTAAAAATGCATGAAAAAGATCAGATAAATTATAAACGGGACAGTTATTTAAATAAATGTCTTGCCTGATTATTGACTTGAAGAGAGTCTTAATTTAAAATAAAAGCAGAACCATAAATTATAATTAGAAGTGGCATAGTCTAATTTCAATATCAGATCGTATTCTTACTTACCTACTTACGCTATAAAACTCAGATATTTTATGGAGGATTTGAACTTGATGATTTATTAAATATAATTGATAATAAAGTATATGCTAAGAAAAACTATGAGAATTAATAAAATAAAAGGTTGTATAGGGTATACTCATAAAATATGTAAAGTAAAAAGAATATCTATATTTTTTTGTTAAGGTTCTGGTTAAAAAAGGTGATGAATGTGCAGACAGATAATTAACATGGGAACACAAACAAAAATATGGAACTGATAATTGAAGAATGGAGATAAGTATAAAGACTAATAGGAAGATAAAACTTATTCTTTTGAGATTCCCAATATAATAAGAATTTCTAATAATCCTAAATAAATATTTAAAATCTATTTTTTATTTTATTTATTATAATTTGATGCTGAATCATATTAAGAGAGTTACCTTAAACAATATCATTTTCGTTTTTAAAATGCTTTTTATAGAAGTCTTTCATTTGCGCCTGTTTAGTCATTTGAGAATCGAATCTCTTTGGCAAAACACAGCAAATATATTACATCATTTATTTCTGCTATTTATAAAAGTATTGTAGGATTCAAATTAAATATAATCTTGTAATATTTAATGAAGACAAATTAATTATGATAATTTTTAATTATAAAAGTCAAAGTATACTATAAAAAAGTTTATTTACTCTATTTATTCGATTATTTTTGAAATAGCATTTAAATAGTTTGTTTATGCTCCTGTAATGTATATATTACAATATTTCCAAAAAAAGATTAACATATAGTTAAATGATTTTACTTATTTATTGACATATGTAGTATTTTTATTCTGGGTTTAAATTTATTAGATATCTTATTTATGCCTATTTTTCTTTTCTAATCATTTTCTCAAACATATTTGTCATTATTCGTGCAAGAGCTGATATAATATTAATTATAGTTTTAATAAATCCAATATATTATTGGTAAAATTTATGCATTATGAAACTTATCATAGAAATTTTAAAGTAATTCTCTAAGCTGAATGAACCCCATTGATCTTTTGTTTGTTGCTATTTAAACATGCAAATCATATATAGATTCAAATTTTCTTATCCCCTTTGAATATGGTATATTTAATGAAGTAAATCAAAGTGTTTTAAGTTTTGTTAGTGTAATTATTTTATATTTATGAATTTGATTTATCCCTAGTAATCATAAATATGTTAGACTTCCTTATCTTTTGTCTGAGTTTTTTTCTAGATGCTTTATATCTTTGAGTTTTACAATCTCATACTCTTAATAATGTTATTTCAACTATCAAATCTGTGATTCACCTACTATGCTTCATTTATCATAAACTCCTCATTTAAGCCAGAATTAAAGAAATTTAAATCTTTTAATTTCTATTCCTCAATAATTTTCACTGATAATATAAGTTTGAAAGTTTAACTGTTCCCTTTCATATCTTGGCTGTTTGATTATTAAATTTTGTTTAGGACATATATACTTTCCATAAGTTGCTACTGAAATCTCTGTTAAAATGGCTTTCAAAACCTGCAATTGTTGTTGTAGAAAAAATGATCTTTTACTGGTTAAAACTATTACAGCTTGAGTGAGTGTTTTGCTCTCCATGTAAATTAACACCAATTTAACAGTTTTCCTTTGACAGACTATCTACTCAAATTAAATAAATGACAATATATTACAATTAATACATATATTAAGTTTAAAACATCCTTTATAATTTTACTAAAACATGAGTGTTAAGATCATATATTTACCTTTTACTAAATATCAAACCAACTCTCATTCAAGTTATTTGTATTTATTTAATCATAGAGAAGTCGTTACTATTTTTATTTATCAACTTCAATCAAAATATTTCTTTCTGTATCACTAATCACTATTTCATCTTCTTCCATTTATTAATTAATTATTTTATTATAGTTTGTCTGAATTCAATTAATTGAGGAAAAATATAATAAATAATTATATATTATAAATATAACATATAAAGATAATGCAATACCAATCAAAATGATTCAAATTAATTATATACATTTAGTATTATTCGCTTATGATTACGAATTGAAAAAACTTTCAAGAAAACTTAAAATATGCATAAGGTTTTAAACTTTTCTTGTAAATTAGAAGTTGATTAATAGTATGAGTAATTTTAATGTGATAAATTTTAAGTAAAAAATTAATCTAAAATCTGTTAAATTGAAATAACCATAAATTAATACATAATTTAATTAAATTAATTTTTAATCTATGATAAGTTCCTTTAATATTTGTAAAATGTTATAATTTATCTTAATCCATTCTGATATATTTAATAATTTAATTAGGTTTTGATTGAATTATATTAAAAATAATTGAAAAAAGAGAATGGATTATCAAACTTAATGAAATGACAAAATTGATACTATTTAAATATATACATTTAATTTAAATTTAAAATACATCTGAAGCAATTATACTTCATTAGAAGTGATCCTTAAAAATATAAATTCTAAAATACAAGAATAAAATATATATTGACAATTGCTTTTCAGGACTTTATCAATCTTTTTTTATTTATTTTTTTAAAAGAAAATGTTGAAGTTAAAAAAATATAAACTAATTTGGATTAATTTTTAATAAATTATTAAATAGTTCAACTATTTATGATAAAAACATGAAATTAATAACTCTCTATCTTTAAAAAAAATAATATAATCGCAATCTATTAGAATAAATTTCGATATAATATGAAAGATATAAAACATTCTTAAAACAATAAATTAATTGTAATATTTAAGATTAATATATAAATTATAGTATTATTAACATTATCTTATCTTTACAATTTTGTAGAATAACTTGCCTAATTATAAAAGTTTATAGTAAAAATGATTTTTTATTAACCAAAGCTAATTAAGTCAACTGCTTTGAATTTCTCTTTTCTGAATACATTATATAAATAATTTTAATTTCAATTATCAAATTTATCAGTTGTTCAATAAAAGCCATAATATTGATAAAATATGAAACAAATAGGTAAATTGACATAAAGTTAATGAAGCCAAAGAATGCTTTAAGTGTAACAGTTATGTTTTTGATAAGCTTTTATACTAATCAGGATTAAAAAAGATCAAATTTAAATGTATTAAAATAAAAGTAATTAAATTCAAAATGTACAGTATTAGGCCATGAAAATGCACAATTTGTACAGTGTACAATTTAATTAAATTATTATAAGCTATTTTAATAAAAGAATAAATTTTTTTGTGGTAAGTAAGTTGTTAATTTAAATTCAAAATTAAAATAATATGGTATATTAATAATTAAGATTCTAGTTAAAAGTTTAAAGATGAAAAACATCCTCGTTCTCGTGATAGCCGTGGCTAAAACCATTGTTAAAGCCGATACCCTCTCTGATTTTCAAAATTCAATTTTTAACTTAAATTCTGGTACCTGTACCTCTCTCATTGACAACAGCTAAATTTACAGATAAACCTGCTTTGCTCTGAGGCCTCAGCTTACATTACCAAGATCTTCAACTCAACTGAATACATTGACTCTAAACTAAACCAAATTAAAATTTTTATCCAAGTTAGGAGACTTCAACATTAAATTCAACGCACAAATGAATCTATGCAGACTCGTCGAGTTAATGCAAGCCTTCGTCAAGGGAGCTTAAGTCTAGTTGCAAAGCTCGCCATTACTATGGATATATGAAACCACAAAATTTGCGCGAAAACGCTGAGCTAGCTTGAGGTATTCTCTATAGGAGAACTACTCTAGCTAAAGAGATTCCTCTAAAATCTAGCAGATTTAGACTATATTGATGAAAAATTCTATGATCAGCGCTAACAAGAAAGCTTACCCAGAGTATCTAATAACCTATCAATCACTGATGTACTTGTTGCTAGCTTTGCAAGTCAAGCTGTATCTACAAGAAAAGCTAATCTAGACTCTGTTCGATAACATTCAATCAACCTACAGCGAAAGCGTTTTGACTTCAGATTAAAATAACAAAAAATACGGAGTATTATTCTTCAGGTCCGTTAGCGAATTAGCTAACTTCACATCTCCATCAGCTGCTGTTAAGATTAACTGAAAGAAAGATCAGTCATTCATAAAATTATTGTATAATGCTCTATCTGTATGCATTTATATAAGCACTTATTAAACTTGCATAAAAATATTTAATTAATCACTTCTACTGTCAAATTCTCTTTGTTTAACAATTATTTATAGTAATTGTTAAATTAGCTCAATTTATATAGATTTATTTTTCATTACTCCCAAATTGTAAATTCTTTTATAAAAAATCATAATGTATAGTGTACAGTTAGTACATTCTTATGAAGATAAACGGTGCATTAACAAACCCCAATTATAACTTTCCGAAGATGTGATGTGTAATCTATTTTTTATTTTAATTAATTAAAGTGATGTCTATACTAAAGCTTATAGCACTTAATCTGTCACTCTCCATCTCTCGTGCCTAACATCTTTGCGTCTCTATCTCCAGTTCATTAGACCGCGCTGCACCGTATCTTGTCTGATCATGGTCGACAGTGCTACTAGAGCTGAACCCGGCTATCACAAGCCTACCGAGACATCTGTGGCACAAGCTGTAGATTCTGCATCTTCCACTTTTAAAACTAACACACCGTAAGTAAAAGCAGCCGTGTTCAGCTCTAGTGGCACGGTCGACCATGATCAGACAAGATACGGTGCAGCGAAGTATAATGAATTGACTTTATAGCTTTGATCCTGAATAATATTTGTCTTTACTAAAAATTACTCAATATAATAAGATTTTATTTTTTTTTTATAATTTAAGTTAATAATTCTTAAATCATTGTGCTGTTCTATGATCCTATTGCCTTCATCATTTTATTAAGGTGAATTATAAAATTTTAGTTGTGAAAAATAAAAATATAAAAGTAAAATAAAAAAACATATGTCTCGATTTTCACGAAAATTGCTTTTTAATTTACTTTGTACTTAAAGAATAATTTCTCTATTGTATATAAAATTATTGAAATTTTTTTTTAAAAATGCCTATTTCATTGAAGATTTACAATTATACAAAAAGATTAAACATAAAAGTTGCATATAATTAGATAGATATTATATAGAATAAAGCACTAAGACTGTGAGAAATATATAAAACAAACCTAAAAATAAATTAATAATTATTAATATAACTTTCTTTTACTTAATGTGTTACTTAAATTATTATAAGACTTAATTAGCGGAAAGTATCAATTTATAGCAATTAATCTAATTAATATTAAATATATTTAATCATCAATAATTTATAATTTGTGAAATTTATTGAATTAATAATTTGATTAGAGTTGATCAGAATACTTATTCTAATAGTCAAAAATGAAAATTTCTATAAAAAAAGCATCCTGTCTTCATCATCATTGTCATCGTCTTCATCTTCAAACATTTTTACTGTTTCTTGTTCCTCTCCTTGTGTGTCCCTGCGAAGCACCTGTCATGTGGCACCTGTAGTCTTACCAGGTAGGACCACTATATAAATAATTTAAAGATATACTTTTTGTAACTAGCATTTTAAGTGAGTGCTGTTCCTCCACCTGCGTCTGATTTATACGAATATCTTTTAATATATAGCGCTTTGATTAAATGAATTAATTTCCTATTTTAAACCATAATTACTACTTTTAATTTTATTTTCTATTATCAAAGTTTCAATCATATCTACTCATTTAGCTTGAAGCCATAATAAATGATCTATCTTATAATTTCATTTTTAGTGATCTAATCAAATACCCATAAATTATTTGTAAATATAATTATAAATAAGTAATAATTACCATTTAAAACTAAATTTTTTATATATTTCAAAATAATATTATATATTAAATTGTTTAAGAGTTTTAATCTCATTCAAAGACTAGTTCTCAATGTCTCGTGCTCTCATAGTAAATTATTATATTTTATATAATTGATATACTGGATAGATCATTATTCTACTATTCAATGTCATTTTCATATAAAATTGTGCTATTTTAAAACTGTTTTGTAGATCCAATAAATAAAGATTATTTTTAGTTAATATTTTTAAGCATGTTCATTCCGAATTCTTATTAGATTACATCAAGTGTCCTCAAGCTTTAATTACCATTAAAGTCGGCAGGTTATTGTATTTAGAAATTAAGTAGGTTTTTTTGAAATTTAACTTAGGTTTTATTTTAGAAAAGTTTGTGTTCTCATCAGATCTCTTTCGGAGCTTTTTCTATTATTGCTTTGAGAAATTGCTTTTGATCCTAGGTTGCTGCTTATTTTAGGCTATATAAATAAATCTTGATCATCTTTGCTTTTCTAATTCAAAATATCTATAAAGTACTTCAGATTATTTGAAAATGGGATACCATGTAAGATTATAACAAATATAAATTCATAGTCTACTTCATTAAATTAATTTCACTTCTTTAATTTTTTATTTTAACTGTAATTACTATAAAGCATTCTCTAAATATCTTTATCATCCATATCAAGGGTGTCTTCCTTCAATTTCTTATCAAAATACTGATGAGGTGAACTTCTAACACATTTTTAGTATAAATACATCAGTTTCAGACAAACCTATTTAGCCATCCTTTTGGTGCTATTTCTGTATTTATTTCATTTCTCATTCTTCCTCTGTTATAATTTTCTCTTTAAGAACTAATCGCTAGGCTTCACTTATTTTTTAGACACTGTTGTTACGTTTCAATTAACTAGTCTCTCTCCCTTAAGGGGATTTAATGATTAATAGTATGACTTTAACTGATTGTATAATTTAAGCTAAAACCTTTAGTTTTCATTATAATTGCTCTTTATCTCGCTTACCTTGATTTCTCTTTAATTTATTTAATAATTTTCTCCCTTATAATTCTTAAAGCTTTTTTTCTTTCTTCATGATACTTTTCACATTTTTTAATTACTAATGGAGGGATCTGCACTCTCTTTAAATTATTAAACTTCAGATCCTATTAAACGAGATCTATCAATGTTTTATTTAGTTTTAGTGGTTTCAGAAGATTCTAAGAATAAATTATTTAATTAAATTGTTAAGGTTAAGGCAAAATCTTTTGTGAATTGAGAGCCCTTATGAGAAATTTATCTTTCTTTATAAATACTGTGCGCTGGGTCTTGCTACTCGACTCTATCATATCTATTTATAAATTATTCATTAGAATAAGCCGTTTTCTATCTCTCTAATTTAATTTCTTAAATGTCCGCTAAGTTATTTTTCAATATTCAATTATTTTTTTATGCTAGTAACTCATAGAGTTGATAAAAAGATTTTCAGTTTAAATAGTTAACTGATTCTGTTTGGCTAAACCCCGGAGAAAATGCAGGTAATTATAAAATTGAATTCATGATCCAAAATCATAATCCTCTAAACAATAATAGGCCCAGGATTCTTGTGTGGAATAAATGTATACATAACTGGGCGAGGTAGATAGAGATTTATGATAGATGCTTGCACTAAAAATAATCTTTTATTTTTATCGAATATTGAGGCATTTATCAAAACATACAATTGTCTCATTGAGTAAGATAAAGTATAAGCTTTATTTCAAATAGAAAATTTTTATCACATATGGGCATTTTGATCATTAACAGGGTTTATATTATGTAGTAATGACTTATGAAGAGTTTACTGGAATCGCTCCTAAAGTTTACAAATATCGCTGTGACACTCTTAACGCAGATATATCAAGATTCACTGAGCATTCTGATATTGGGGATTATCTTTACCATACAAATGAAGGAGATTGTTTTGAAATAATAAATGAAAAGAGTACAGCAAGTCCGATATATTTTTATCCAGTTGAGACACGAGGGCATCACAGAGATCATTTGTGTTTTTTATTAGAGGAATAAGGCCAAGAAACTAAACTATTTATAGAGGATAATATTATAGGAGCGAGAGCTGTAAGAAAGTTTCCAAAGATAAATTATTTAATAGACATTTTTCGCAGACTATCCTGAGTACCTGAGAAGTCTGTAAAAGGTAAAAAAAATGACTAATGTAAGTAAATTCCTTATGGCTCACTCAATGTCCTTCGACATGAAAGATCTTCTAGTTGATGCTCAAACCAAAGTGGATAAGTATTTAACTTCAAGAGAAAAGAAAGATAGAACACTAGAAAAAGCAGCTTAAGAAAGTATTAGCGCCACTTTCTTGATAAATTAAAGGCTTTTGGAAAGTTTTCAGTCACTGATTTATATTAAAAGATGTATCAAAAGAAGGGCAAAATTACTTCTTTTGCTTAGAACTATATGGGTATGAGTAAAATTCAAACTTGAAAACTATATTTAAGAAAAATATCTAGAAGCTTAAAAAAATTAGAGGAAGAAAACAAACTAATTTAAAAAAAGGAGAATATATGAGTTTGCAAAACTGTGATTAAATTATACTGATAAAAAATTGAATTGTAAATTAATATTTATTATGATTTTAATTTCAAAGTTTTATAAGCAATTTATTTACATTTTTTCCCTGAAATTTTGATAGAAAAGCAGCCTAGTTAATTTATTTTTTATAATAGAAATAGTTAAATTAATCAATTATCACTATTAATTTATGAAATGTATTTAAGACTATGTGATAATTAAGTTATATATGAAAAATAATATTTGGTTCTTCTTTATTTTTTAAATAATAAATTGATTTTATTTTTATATCAATTAATTATTTTTAATTTATTTCCATAATTATCTTAATTAAACATTAATGATGTAAACTTGATAGTTTGATAATTAATACTTAATAATTTAATAATTAATTTAAATCCTTTCTGCAATTTGGGCATAAATGACTTTGTTTATACCATGTGTTCTATGCAATCTTCATGAAAAACGTGCTTGCAAAAGAGGTCATAAACTTACTCATTAACAGCAACGTTTTTAATGCAAATTAGGTAAGTATCTTATTCATCTTTCTTATTGTAGGTAAATTGTTTCTTAAATCCGGCTTCAGTCAAACCTAATTTCTTGTCTTCTTAACCTCTCTCAAATATATTCTCAATGAACTGTATGTTTCTGACAAGTTAATCTGTTTCAACTTGCAAATAATCTATATATTCTTAAGTCGAATCTAAATCATCTAAACGTCTTCTCATTGTTTGCAGTCAATCCCTCATTCTATTCATTCCTAAGTTTATATATTCTGCAATGGGTATAGCAATTTAGTTTCCATGCCTTTGCTGTTAATTTTCTACTAACTAGCCTCTTTCTCCTTACAATCTCTAAAGACATTATTACCTTATTCGTTATTGTCTGTTTTATAGCTACTATTTAATTATATTGTTATTAGAAAGATTTCTCAACTAATTTGCTGTTTATTTTATCTAAAATCATTGACGTTAGCTTAAAATTAAAGATCAGGCGATAGCAAATCTTCAATTTCTTAATCTAAATTAAATTCAAATCTATATTCTCTGTACCTTTCGCTTTCAGAATAAGAACTATAATCATGCACATTATTCCTACTCGCAAGTATAGGGCCATTTAAAAAATCCAGTTTAAATCATCTAAATTAGATTGTCTTACTAAGTTCTCATAAGATCTCACATTTAAGTTATTAATTTATCGTAATTGTCTGGGAGTATCTTCAAATAGATTTCTTTAAATAATACTATCTTATCTTATAAGATTTAAATTCATAGCTGTGTTTCTATTTAAATTACTCATTATCATATTTCCATTATTTTTCAGGTTTTAATTTGAAACCCATTTCTGGATGAAGAATTTGATGGTGGTCTATAAAGATTCCTTTCTCTTGAATTTTGAAAGAGAGAGTTATTACTTACTTAATTTGTTCCTATTGTTATGACTCTTGTTATTTATAATGATATTACTTCCTCTAATTATTTCTTCTATCTCATTACTTGGTAATCTCTCTCTTCTTACTAAATTGGATTTTCTTATGACAGTAGTCTAATATTTATTCTCTTCAATTGTACAAGGCTGATTTATTCTAAATTCAATAACAGGTACAGCAAATCTTGAATCAACTGGTCTTCCAATCACACGATGCTCTAGTTTCCAATTCCCCCTTGCTAAACTTACCACATTTTATTTTATCTTGGCATGTTGTTATTTGTAGCTAACATTTGATCTAGTGATAGCCCTTGCCATTAACTTACATGAACTTATCTTTTTTATCGCAAATTCATTTTATATATTATTTATAAATCATATCACCGATCTGGAATCTATTTCCAAAATACAAATAAATATAATTAAAAAGATAAATTTGAAATTAAGGGAATTATTCAAGAAGCAGCTTATTTATGTTTGACTTTCTTTTAATACTGAGAAAATCTCTCATTGTAGGTTCTATACATAAACTTGATAATTCTGAATAGGTATAATAAGTGTTAAGTGAATGTTCTTGGTCTATCCTTATTAAACAGGGTTTTTTATGATAGTGGGAAGGGGAGGTAAGGGTAGATTGCTCGATGGGGGTAGAGGTGAGGTAGGGTTAGATGTCAGAACAGTCATCCTTGAATTCATGGGCTCGAGGTTGATTAAATTTTGGCAGTGAACTTCCATCCATACTATACTCATCAACGTCTAAAGCCTGTAACTCTGCCATCTAAATATATTATCTTAAAGCTGCTCTATTTATTTCTATTAATTAAATCTCCTTTTACTCAAATTTCATTTGAGATTAAGGAGAGCTGACTTCTAGTAACTATTTAGAATTATTTTTAAACGGTACACAATCAAATATTGTTTAGAAATCTTTCATTTAAACTCTGTCATTAAAATCAATTAGAGACTGCTCATACTCATCATACTATTAGATGGTCACTTAGCTTAACTATCCTCTTGTTAGTTTTGGAAGATCTTATTGCAAGAAAACGATTCATCAAAATTTTGAACAATTGTGACAACTGGAGATTCGATCAATTTCAAGTACTTTTCTGTTCCTTATAATTAGCTGAAAGCATTCAAATGTCTCTCTTAATTGTATCAAATAATGGGATATAAATACAGTTTTTTTTCACTTTAAATCATTGAAAATAATTGTTGTTAATAATTCTAAATCCTAACGTCTAATTCTTAAATTTTATTACTAAAGGCAATATCATTTATTAATTTATTGATAGTTTTTATAAATAGTTTCTCTTGATATTCCTGAATATAAGCTTATTGATGTTTTTGATATGTTTTAATTATTTAAATATATTAGTAGAATATTATTTCCTCGTCGATTTTGATAAGGTGGTCAAGCTATAGTATGTTATCAGGCAAATTGAGCAATTGCTTATGTTTTTCTATCAAATTAGTTTAAGATTGCTTTATTGATGATAGTGGATTAGAACATAATTGAGAGGTTGAAAAACTTGGATTAATACTTATAGAATTTAATGTAATTGGTACTAGTGAGACTCTACTGTCTTGTTTTTAACTGCCTATCTATTTGGATATTTTAATGGAACTCCTTTTATTTAATTTAATCCTGACATTATGGAGTTATTGGAAGTGTCTCACTTTAGGTTAATTATTGATTGGCTCATTAGTTGTGGGTTACTATTATCATTTTATTGGATTAAGTCTAAGTAGCTGTCTTGTTGGTTAAGGATACTGGGAGTAAAGTTTGAAATTAGACACTATTACTGATACAGTTAGTGTTATAGTTGTTATTTCATTTTGTTTTAAAATGATTACAAATTTAATGAGTATCTTGTTTTATTGCCAGATTTTAAATTAAACATAATATATTAACAATCAATTCTGTTATTTTCCAGCAACTGCCAAAGCCATTTCAACAGTATTTTCTTTAGCTGATAATCTCTCATAATCTGCTACTTTACAATAATTTTTAATGCATAAATAACTACTGATCTTATCATGTAAACATATTAAATCAGTAATAAATATACTTACCATTCATTCTTGGATGTTCTTGCAACAGATATAATTATTTTTAAGTACTCTAAAAAGAGCAGTATAATCATTTCTGAACTTCTTGTAAAATTTCTCAATGCTTATAAATTGAATTACGCTTTAATTAAATTTACTGAAAGAATTTCTTAAGTTATTGCTCCGCTATATGCATGACTCTTAAGTGTCTCAATCAATATATACTAATAATAATTTAAAATTATATTTATATTGATATTTCCTATATCTTTCCTCTTCAAGCATGTTCTAAAGCTCTTGAATACATTAGCAGTATTTCATCATCTATCTCTTTCCATTCATAACATTTAAATCATCATCTCAATAGAGTTTTCATTATTTAATGCTATGTGGACTTCTTATTCATGCCTTAAGCAATTGATAATACATCTTATGCAATATTTAACATAGCCTGGTGGTTTGTCTACAATTGCAGTGTTTCCTTAAATACTGTTCAACATTTCGTTTAAACCTTCTTGCATCAAACACTTCGCTAAATTCTGATCATTTATTCATAAAAGCTCAAGGATAGAATCAATTATTGATAATTTTTATCGGTTCTCTTCATCTTTTGCTTAACTTAATTAAACTTATTTACCATAAAGTGTTAATTGATAAATAATTTTTTTAATTTTAAATGTTATTGCTTCAAAATTAATATAATATCTTAAGCATAAATTGTATTAATTTGTTTATTAAGGAGGTTTTGGCCGTTGGAGAATAACACAGACGGTTTATAAAATGTTTGAACTATGTTTAGGAGTTCCTTAATTGCTACTATACTTTCTTGGATTGGCTGTGCTGTTAAGAATTCACAATTTCTAGCAACCCAATCCATAATGTTAATTTTTTATTTTCAGTTGACGTCTTGAGTTCTTAGTTTCTTGATTTTACTAACACCATGCTCATCTATTAATTTTTACATGAAATTAAAAAGATTATTAGTTTCTTTAACTAAGGCCTCTACTTTAGCACTTGCATCTGAAGCCCAATGAACCTCATAATTTAGATTATTTATAAAATACAAAAGATTGGGAATTTATTTAAATACAAAATCAAAAAACTGGAATGTATTATATTTTATAAATTAAGCTACAATAATAAATTTCATAGATTAGTTAGATAAGTGTTATTTTTAAAGATGCAAATTATAAATGAAAGTTTGATATTATCAAGTACAAACTTAGTTTAATTATATTTCATTTTCCTAAATCAAATGTTATAATGCCAAGGTCTTTATTAGTATAAATTATTACGATTCTTCTATTTATTCTTAAATTTTAACTATTATATATATTTGAATAAAGCATTGTTTTGAGCGCGCTTTCATCATCAGAAATCTAAAATTGAGATAAATTACTTGGAATAAATTAAAAAATCTAAAAATTCAGGGGGAAATTAGGTTTTTTATGTTAGAAATTAATGAAACTATTAACTTAATTTATATTTTTATAAAGAATTCTAGTATTGAGAGAGATGCTCTGCTAAGTTAAATCATCTAACTCCATTTTAATATTAATCTTGATTACTCTAAGTTTATTTCTGTTATTAATTAATTTATACAATTTTTTAATTTGAAACATTTATGATTGATACTATGTGCTCTTCTTTCATTTTCAATTTCAGAAACTTCATTGACTAAAGTTTCTATCATGTTGTGCACTTCCTGACTATCTTTTACACTTTCCTCAGTTATTTTAAGAAACTCATCTCTCACTATAAAATTATAAGAATGAATGTAATTTACAAATAAGTAAAGCTCATTCAACAAATATAATTTTATTAAAACTATCATTTGCCACTTTCTTAAATATGACATCTATGTTTTTTAATTTCCTGCTGGCTTTCTCTTTAAAAGTAAGATGATCTACCCTAAATACATCAATATCTCCTCATAATTTTCTGATGCTTTGATCAAACGATCCAAAATCCGATTTGAAATCCAATGCTTCAAAAGCTTTCGTGATTAAATATGTTTCTATTCTTTACAATCTGACTATTATATTCTTTTTATTTTCATCTTAGGATTATATGAAAGAATTCTATCGTCTGCTCATACTTGGCTAAAATTTGAATATTCGCCAAATATTAAATTAAAAATCAAAAAATATACTTATAATGTATTTCTAACATTTTAATTGTTGACTTCCCAAAGCGAGAATTTTTTTATAGATTTTTCTCGCTTTGGGAAGTATCTTATCTTTATTAGTTTTATTATTCATATGCTACTATATTTAAAATATGTGATATATAATTAAATTCATCAATTAAATATTAAAAATAGATCAAAACTTTAAAAACTTTGAATTTTATAGATCATTTATCATCATTCACGTTTCTCCTTTCTCATCCAATAAAATTGGTTTTGCTTTTATTCATATTTTATTGAATCTTGTTATTTCTGTTAAATATTGTAGAATATGATATCTTATTTAGTCAAATTTGTTTATTTTTCATTTTTCTGTTGGTTTATCAGTATTTTTCCGCATTGTCTTAAGTTATGCTTTTTAATAATTTTATTCCTAGTCATTAAAGCTATATTCCCAAAGTGAGAAAAATTTTATATTTTTTATCACTTTATGAATCAAAGTTATTTATAGTTAAGAAATTTATAAAAGTATATTTATGTATTTCATTATTACAATTTGGCGATCTTCAAATTTAGCTTACTCTCTATGATATTTATTTAATCTTTCATGGTCTCTTCTAATTTCTCTATTCTCCTCTAATCAATTGTGTGTATGTTCTCTAGATATTAAGCTGTCTTTTAAATAATTTCACTGCTTCTCTCAATTATTTCTATTAAAAACCCTAAAACCCCTTAGTGAGGTTTATAAGTGCTTTGATTTGTAGAAAATTTGTTAGGGGTTGGGGTTATTAGTAAGTTTTAATGTGAAATTTATAGTAAATGTATTTAATTTAATCACTCAAAATGCACTTTTGGATCATGTGGGAGAGGTCTGAAGTTTATCTTACTTAATCACAACTTTATCTGTTGTATTGATGTGTCTGATCTTGAGTTTGGTTTAATTATTATTGACTCTGCCATTTGTTTCATTGATTGAGAGACTCTGTTTCTTTCTTTAAATTGCTTTGTCCTTTACTTAGAATCTTTCTCGCACCTTATAGAGTAGTAATCGTTGCGAGGCATATCAAACTCTATTATTATTGCTGCTAAAGCCCATACATCCAACTAAAAGTCTCCATCTCTCCAGTCTTCTCTTTCTGGATAGTACTCTTGCGTTCCCATTACAGTTCCAAGCCTTGATACTTCCACTCTTTAGGCACTGTAGAAATCGATTATTGCTACTTTTACTGGAGAAAACTTTATCATAATATTTTCTGGCTTTAAATCTCTGTGAACAAACCCTAACTTGTGAAGCTCTTTAATGCTTGCATGGTTTGAGTTGCTATTTATCCAAGTTACTTATGATTCCTTTGATCAGTTATGAAATCTCTTAGGGTCATTTCATAGAGTGGAAGTCTGAAAAGAGAAAAGCATCTAGCTTGATAATGCAACTACACTCTTTAAACTTTGCTTGAGCGAGTACTTGATGCTCATTTGTAAACTCCATCTAATATTTATCATCACTTAATATATAGTTGAAGAGATACATTTTGTATGCATATTGATGATAATTGATAACTTTCTTTTCATAGTAGTCTTCTAATATAAGGTAGCTTTAAAGTGAAGTTAAGTATCTTGGTCAATTTAAGCAAGAATTAGTATTTTCTTGTTTTGAATCTTGATCATAATTTTTGTTATTTCAGAGGTCATTTGGTTGCATGCCTTCCTAACGTACTCAGACCCTCTTGCTTATTCAGGCACTACGACCTTAGAATATTCCCTCGCTTTCTTTTGTTGAGAAGCTTCAGCTCAACTTCATGGTTCTGAACTTCTATATCTTTCTTGTGAGCTTTTAATAGATGATTCTTCAAGTCTCTTGTATGAGGTACTACTTATGCCACTCAAAGCAATCATACTATCCATCATCATTATCATGCTTTAAGTATACAGCAGGCTTAGCTTCCTTATGGACCTTCATATGCCTGTACCAGCTAGATTTATGAGTGAAGTCTTTTTCACACTTCTCACAAAATATATTTCAACTTTCTCTGTTTCCATTGAAATTTCATTTCTAACTTTCTCCTCCTCTCTTTCTCCCACACACTTGTTCCCATCTATTTTCTATAATTAATTTCTATTTTAATAACAGAAACCTCAAGTGATAGCTCTGGTAGTTACTTATTAGAGTTCATCTCACAGCTATCACACTTTTTATTGACCCCAAAGGTAAGTATCATTTAGTTTGATAGAAGTGCTGTTGTTTTTCTTAAAATGTTAGCGCTCATATTTAAATTTGAATTTAAAATTATAGAACTGCCTCTATAACTGAGAGCTTATATGAGAGCTTTGCAAGCCTACAAGTTTCAAGAGAAGTTTTAGAGTATTATAGAAGAAATATGAGTGCTAAGAGACGATCCAGCTCTAAATCTGGGTGATAAAGTAACCATTTTAACTTTCAATATTAAGTTGATTATAGCACGTACCAAATTAGGAGGTGCTCCTAATTAAGTACGTACTAATTTAAATTTAAAAATATGGAACAATAACAGTAAAAATTGATATCAATCTCTCAAGTTTGAAACCAGTTCTCAAAACCTTCTCCATATCCTACTTTGAAGTTGATCTCCTATATGATGCCCATATTTAATTGTAAGTTTTACATAGGTATATATCTGAAATCAATAAACTTAAATTTGAGTATCATTTATTAGATCTGTAAACAAGATAGAGTCAAAGAATGATGCAATGAAAAGAGTGCAAGCACAAGAATTGATTCAAAGATTTAGAAGCAAGGAGGATTTGCATTGCTACCTGGTGCAGCAAGGTAATGAACTCATAATAACTCATCTCTATTATGTAGTTGGTTTTATCCTCCCAACGATGGAAGGCACCAAAATTTCATTTCTAAGGGCGATACTCTGCGAAAAAAGAAAGCATAGAAAACTTAAGATGTTAAGTTTGCAGAGATTCCTAACTATCCAGAAATCTCAGTGACTAACTTATACGATGATGCTATTATGAATTACCAGAGGTTTCGCAGTACCTGCCTACAAAGAAGTAGTTGTCAAATAAACTACCTGAAAGAAACTATTTCTTTGGCATACTTGCAACAATTAAAGGTGATTACTTGAAAGAAATTATTCAATAATCTCATAAGAAAAGGTACAGCATCTCTTCAGAAGATAAGGACAAACAAGGGATCAAGATAAGTGAGAGCTGGCTATCAGAGCTGCAGAAGCACCCTTATATTTCAAGTAAGATTTGCAGCTTAGCTATTTAGAAAAATCTGGTACTGGCATCTTCTTGATGAAGGATTAGAGCAAGCTTCACAGAGAGCGAAAGTCTCTTACAAAGTATGAAGTTATCAAGACTATATTCAAATATTTAGGCTCCAGAGTCAATGAACATAGATGCTGGAGCTTGCAGCAATATAAGAAACATAGGCCGAAGCAAGCCTTAAAAGGAAGAAAAGAGAAAAGAAAGAGAAGCCAGCTCCTACTAAAAAATTTTAAATTTGAGTTATATATTCAATTATCTTAATTAGAAAATTTATTGATATACATTCTCACTCCCTTCTTATCACACTTTTAAGATAATTAATTATCTACTCTCTTTGCAGAACTTTTAATAAAGTCTAATGTATCGATAAGTATGTCATGCATCAAGTGGTAAACCAGCTTCTTGTAATGACCTTATTATATACCCCAGTAAAATTCAATTCTATTAAACTATGGACTGTAAGGTACGTTTAACACTGGCGTTATTCTAAGTTGTTCATAACTCTTCCTTGTTTCTTTAGTCTTATGAACAGAAAGATTATCAACAAACAGTATAATCTCTTATTCAGGGTACTTCTCTCTCAGCTGTTCTAAGAACTTGATATACTGCTCTGTCTTAATAGAGCGAGGATGAATAACATAAGTTTCTAAACCAGCATCCTCGCTAATACCTCCAAGAATTGCCATTGTTTATACCTTGACTTTCTAGTCATATACTTCTATGTTGCTATGCCTCTTATACCAAGACTTCTAGATGAAAGTGTTGAATGTAAACACAGCCTCGTCAGCATGTATAAACTTAATATTATTCTATTAGGCTCTCTGCATTTAATTATAAATATAATTTAAGTTGTTGTTGTAAAATGGCAGAGTGAAATCTATTACTCTCTTGATACGATTTACACCTTTGTAAGAGATACCGTTTCGTTTATAAATGTTTGCAACAGATTATGCAGAGATCTTCAACTCAGGGAACTGGCGGTGAAACATAATAGCTCGTTGGTCGAGAGAGAAGTGAGCCCAATACTTCAAAGTTTTTTCATTAATAAGATAGTCAATATGCTTCTATAGAAACTTTGACTTCCTCTCTGGCTAAGAATTCAGCTATTATTGCTTTAATTATACAGCTTTCAAGCAGTTGAAGCGAAAAGTTGATGGACTACGCTTTAAGAGCAGTGCTATAGACTTATAGTTCAATACAGGTTTGACTTATTTACTATATATCTCACATCCATAACGCTGTTTAAACACTAAATTTATATACTCTTCATCATAAATAGACCTTAAAATCTTGTAATTTTAGTCTCGCATTTAATTAGTAACCCAACCCCTAACAAATTCCCTACAAATCAAAGAACTTATAAACCTCATTAAGAGGTTTTGGGATTTTGATTCTTGTGATCTATTAATAATTCAATAAATATCTAATTACAATTTGATTTGGGAATTTATTTTGAATATAATATACATTTATTCTATTAATATATTTTTTAGTAACTAATTAACTTGAACTTTATTATTGAGATTGAATTCCACATCAATTATCTTGTTCTATATTAGCTTTGTCATAGCACTCTTGACTTCATTGATTATTTCAAGAGCAGCTAGACTGTCAACATAATTTTTATATTTTTGTAAAGGCTATGGCTTTTAGTATTCTCTAAGTTTCTATAAATCTTTATTCAATTTAGCCATATCTTTCAATAAGTTATTCTTTTTTCAGATTTCTTCTATTATAAACAGGTCAAAGTTAGTAAACAACTCTTAAACAGCTGAGTTCAAATTCCACTTTCAAAGAATAAATTAATGAGAAACTATATTTACTTATAGAGCAGTAAGGTTGTTGTGGATTTCACTGACTTAAGTGCCAAGATCTTCAATTTCAGCCAAGGTCCAATATTGTAGGAATAAATTTGAAATTGGGAAATTAATTATAATTAATTTAATTTATTATAAATCAAAATAGTGGCAGTTAAAGTTGGCCAATTTGAACGATCTAGGGCTCACTCGATAGAGAATTCAAAACTAGCTGGACTTTACTATTGGCGGAACTATTTTATCGCATCCCTGGAGCGAGATAACACGACTTTAATTAAACTCATCTAAATAAATTAAATTATACCCTCACATTAAAGTCGAGTTATCTCGCTCCAGGGATGCGATAAAATAGTACCGCCAATAGTAAAGTCCAGCTAGTTTTGAATTCTCTATCGAATGAGCCCTAGATCGTTCAAATTGGCCAACTTTAACTGCCACTAATTTGATTTAATAATTATTACTTTAATTATAATTAATTTTCCAAATTCAAATGTATTCCTACAATAATTTTCTGCCCTCTTAATTTTTCAAATAATGGCTGGTTCATCTGAGAAATCTTAGTAATCTAAATCTCTGTTGCATCTTAGCAAGAAACTGGTGAAGTCCAAACAAAAGTCAGAAACATCCTGGTTTTAAGCTAAAATGTATTAAAGTGCAAAAAGTAATTACAGAAAACATATTCAACTAGTTTCATTTTCCTCACTACTAGTTTGTTTACATTAAACCTGCAAAATACTTTCTGATATAATAATGATAATCTAAAATTAAAATATATCACCATTTTTAAGATAGGCAATGATCATCTTTAAACCTTAAATAAGCATGAATTTAAGTATAAATTATAATTTCAACATTTATTAGAACTCTATTTGAATACTATCCCCTGTTTAGACTGATAATATGCACAAGAATAGCCAAGAATAACTGTCAGACTCACAATCTCTGGTAATTATTCTCAACCTTCTGCAAGTCTGAAAAATAAATCCTACAAAAGCAATTATAATTATATTATTATCTACCTTTAAGTCTTCCAAAATTTAGTTTGATTCGAGACACATCGAATAAGCTATGATACAGTCTATTGGAAGTTTCAATATCCATTTCATATAAAATTAAATACAAATTTAAGATAATAATTTCTTATCAATTAGTTTATTATATTATTATGGAACAAATCATTGATTAAGAAATTATTATAACAAACTGCTATACAATTCAAAATAATTCTGTAGCTAAATGTGAATGTATTTTCTCTTCATAAAACAGGATATTTCTCACTTCAAAATTATAATAATAAAATAAGATTAATTAAAAAATTAGGTATGGGATGTTAGTCTCCCAGTTCCTACATTCTTTTTTCAGTTTCAATAAGATTCTCTGTAATAAAACTTGTTGCTATCTTATAACTCAGTTGCTATTAATTAATTGTAAAAAATAAAAAAAATTTCTTACAATAAAATTAAAAGAAGATTCACTTGTGATAAACATAGTCCATAGAACTATCCTTACTGATGGTTCTTTTAATTGCTTATTTTATTGCTGCTAAAGACTTTAATCAAATAAAGCAACTTCATCGATCATTCCTAGTTCATTCATTATTATTCTCATTAAATTTTGTTAGAAGTTGTAGTATAATATCTGGATGATTCTACCTTAAATATAGTAAACATCTTCAAAATCTTTACAATTATTCAGGAGTTTCAAATATTTATTATCTTTAATGTCAATGTCCTGGTCTTGAACAATAATTACTAAACTTTTAACAGGGCAAGTAAAGTCTCCTTTTCGGAAATTTCTCTTCTATAGAATAAAAAAAAAGTGTTTTCACTTTCTTTCACTACATTTTCATAATCAAGTTCGAATAATTTATATATAAAATAAGTAAAGTATTATTAAATTTAATTTTAATTTTTTGTTTAATAAGGGAAGTCACTTTTATCTTCAGCATTTATTAAATATAATAAGAAGTATAATTTTTTCTTGGTTTAACTTTTCAGCCATTTTATAATAAAAGTTTCATGAGTAACTTTTGCCAAACCTATAATCAAAACCCCAAAACCCTTTCAGTAGTTTGATTGAGTTTTTGATTGATAAAAGTAGACTATTAGTGCATACTTTATTAGGGTTTAGGGTTTATGTAGGGGTTTAATGTTTAAATATTAGTATTTTAAGTGAGTATAACAAGCGAGTTTTTAAAATATTTCACACAAACTAAGCTTAGAGTCATGTGGCAGTTCTCTGAATTTTATCTTTCTAAGTTATAGTTTGATTATTTTTATAGTTTGTTAATTCTCTTAGCTTGGCTTGACAATAGTTGAGCATGCAAGTTCTCTGAGACCTCCATTTAATTTATTTTTATCGAGATATTGCTTGATTCTCTGCATAGAATCTCTCTCATCCCTGCAGCTAAAGTAATCGTTTCTTGGCATGTCGCTCTCTATTATTATTACTGCTAGAGCCCAGATATCCCATTAAGTGTCTCCATCTCTCCAATCCTCTCTGGGAAATATCCAGGAGTCCCGTATACATTTCCTTATGCAGACGCTTGCACTCTTTGAGCTCTCTTGAAGTCAATAATATAAACTTTAAGAGACTAAAAGTTCATCTTGATGTTCTCTGGCTTTAAGTCTCTATGAACATAACCTAGCTTGTGAAGCTCTTCAATCCCCTCAACTATCTGCTAAACTATCTAGCCAATTTATTTCTGACATCTATTTTCAGATAAGAATTCTCTGTAAGTCATTTCAAGTAGATGAAGCCTGAAGGCTACATGATCTTTAAAGTAAAATAGCATCAAGCTAGATGATATGCCTGCACTCATTTAACTTTGCCTTTTAAAGAGCATATTACTCATTAGCAAATTCCATTAGGAACTTGTCATCAGCAAGGAAGTAATTGAAAGGATAAATCTTGTGAGCATATTTGTCATCAGTAATGACTCTCTTCTCTATATTATCTTCAAGAGTGAGGTAACTTTCTAGGCAAGAATCTAAGTCAATAATTTTTAGTATAGGAATCTTCATTGCCTCTATTTTAACCATGATTTTATTGATATCAGAGACTGGAAAGTTCTTGACTGCTTTCTTCATTTTAACTTACTTCTAGACTTCAACTCGAAGAGACTCGACTAGTTTTCTTGATCTTCTTTTTTAGAGGAATCTATTCCCTGTAGGTTCATGAATAAAGACAAAACTTTAATTGTGCTTTTTCTTTAGTGCACTTTGAGGTCTCTAGTATGAGAATATGGCTTCTCACAGAACTCACAGACATACTTCCCATCTTTCTTTTAATGCTTGAGATATAACCTTGGCATATCGTTGTGTATATCTCTCAAGTGTCTCTTATAAGTTGCTTGTAAGAGAAAACTTTATTGCATTTTTGCATTAATAGTCAACTTTGGCAGGGATTTATTAATGCTCTATGGCGGGTTGTTTAACCTCCTCCTCAATTTACACAGCTTCTTTGATAACCTATTACTTAACTTATATTTAAATCTCAAAGCTAGACTGGTAAGAGTTGTCATAAATAAGCTCCCACTGAGTACAAGCGTATCTGGTCTCTAATTTTCTTGGTTGCTGGAATGATAACTTTTATTGATTTGATCCAAGGTAATGCCGCTCTTCTCAAAAGGTTAGCGCTCATTTTAGTTTGCTGATATATTTTATTATAATAATGATAAAATCTACCTAGATAAACTTATATAGTCGAGTATAAGGCACTCTGGTAGATTCTTTGCTGAGAGGTAAGAAAATTAACTAACCATAAAAGACTCTAAGTTGACATATTTTATGAGAATTGTAAACATTTTAGTCAATAAAAATACTCCTAATGAAGTTTTGTTTCTCTAGGAGGTCCTCCAAATCAAGTTTAAACTTAATTCGGAGGTAAAGGTATTAAACATTTTTTAATTTAATATGCTCCTAATTAAGTTTTAACCTTAAAATTTAACTCCTAATAAAGTTTGACTTAATTTGGAAGACCTCCTAAAATAATTAAACATTATTAGGAGCAATTTAATGGAGATAGTTTGATAAAAATGGAAATCAATCTGTGAAACTTGGAGCAAGTTTTTCAATGCTTATCCGCATATCTTTTCTAGGTTGATCTCCAGTAGGTCCTCCCTATTTAGTAGTAAGATTTTAATAAACTTAGAATGGATATCCATAATTTTAAATTTCATTACAATTTCTAGAAAGAGGAAGTAAGATGGAGTCTTGAATGATGCAATGAAGATAATTTAATCTCAAGATTTAATAGGAAAATTTAGAAGTAAAAAGGACTTTTATAGATATTTGGTATAGCAAGGTAAGTTCTTAAGTAAGATTAATAAATCCAATATAGTTGGATTGTCCTTGCCAACTTAGGAGGGAACTAAAATCTCATTCTTAAAAGCCATACTGAGTGAAGACTAAAAAGCTTTTAAGTCTAATGAAATTAGGATGATAGAGATACCTAACTACCCCGAAATATCAGTGGCAAACCTATATGATGATGCTATAAGTGATCCAGACGTAGCTCTCTATCTTCAATCAAAGCTACAGCTTTCTAATAAGTTGCCAGAAAGAAACTTCTTAATTGGTGTTCTTGCAACTCTGAAACCTGAGTACTTAAATGAAGT
>ARYC01018331.1:0-65133 GCA_000711775.1 Oxytricha trifallax
ATTATATCTATTAATATAAACGAACCCAAATTCTATTTAATAATTTTTTATATCTACAATCGGTCTTTATTGGGCATAATACTTTAAAATAATATAATAAACATTACACTTTTGTAAATAGTTGTCTTATAATATCTTAGTTAATTATGAAAATAATATATTAAAAAATTAAACAATTTCTAATTAAATTATTTTATACAAGTTAGAATTTTTAATTCAATGAGTTCATTTTATATTTTAGTAAGATAGCTTGGCCATTTCATTAACACACTATTAATTAAATTCATTATTTATAATTTATATAAATTACTTCATTTTAAGGGTCCATACACAACTCATCTCATTAAAAATTATAATTCCTCTTTATCTTATCTTGGATAAAATCAGTTACAAATAATAACTCTAAATCTTAAAGATTATATTATGCCTCAAACTTCTAGAAAAATTAGCCTTATCTATTAATCATTATTTAATACTTACACATTTTTTTTCTGTAAATTTCTAAATAAACTTAATATGTTTTAAACAGGATTTAAAAACTTTATTTGGAAAGATAATGAGAGATTTAATTGACTTTTTTTTCAAACTGAACAAACTCTAATCTATAGAGCTTCTATTGTTTGCTAAATCTCAATTTTATTATTTTTTTCTTGTGATATTTTGAGAAATTGAACTTATAAAATTATCAATGAATTTGAAAAATAAAAATCTTTGATAAAAGGTATAATTATATTTATATTAAATGATTAAGAAAATTAATCTACTATTGTTAATTATTAAAATATTAAATAAAATAATTAGATATTGTTAAATTTATTAATATATTATTTTCATAATTAACTAAGATATGATAATACAACTATTTACAAAAGTGTAAATTTTTATTATATTATTTTAAAGTATTATGCCCAATAAAGACGATTGTATATATAAAAAATTATTAAATAGAATTTGTGTTCGTTTATATTAATAGATATAATAAAATTTAAATTAATGACACTCAAAAATAAAATTCATTTGTAATATTTTCCTATACAAGCATGTATAAAAAAAAGTTGACGGACGTAGTGAAGCTTATCAAATATAATAATAAAAAACAGTAGCTGCCCGCAGGGCAAGATTTTCTTTTAGATAGATCATGATTCAAAGCATAAGTATATGTTTTTCATATAATTTGAAAAATTTTATTATAAAGGGGGGGGGAGGGGGGAGGCGTCATAATATTTTTCAATAGGGGGGGGAGTGGGGTAGGGGGTCTCGGTCAGAACACCTATATAATGATTTATGACAGTTAATTTATTGTTTAAATAAGTTTTAGAACATATATGATGAAATTTTTTAAAAATATTTGCGGCTCCCTTGTGGGGGCCAATACTCATTCAAATGCATATTGGGATAGTTGGCAGGACAATATCTTGACTAATCCTATAAAGCAATAATTAGAAGATATAAACTCAAGTATTTAGAGAGGCCGCTTAACTTATATTGCCTCAGCAATTGTGAAGGAATTAACCTACACTCCAAACGCTGATTATAGTACTTAGTTAGTTGTGCGAGAAGATGTCAAATATCTCCAATACTCAAATACTTCATTGTCCAATGCCGTAGGTGGGAAGATTTAGTTTGAATATACCCCAATACCCTCTTAAGCAACTTTACCTGATCCCTACGAATTTGAATGCTTGATTGGAGTTCCTTGCATCCTCACTATTGCATAAGTTAATCTTAAAGATTGTAAAGATGCAATTGTTAATTAATTTCCACAGACACTAATATAGAAAATAAATGGAGCTTACTCCACTCCAAATTTATAAGTTACCCCAACTTATAGTATCAATTCAACATCTGGAATTCTCTTTTCAATGCTAGAGACTAGGGTAGATAAGATAGGCACTTATTAATTCAATACTTCTTTGCAGTTTTCTATAAATAATACTCTTTATAACACTGACACTTCCTTTTAGTTTACGATAAAATTAACTCATATCTGCTTACAACTGGCAATAAATTCAACAAAATAGTAAATTAAAGATTAACTTTACTATGTAATTGGTCAAAATACTGCGTCAGTTAATTTTAATAAGTACACGTTCTTATTCCATATAATTTTCCGTTAAATTTATTTTTCTATGAACCAAATCTTAAATGTTTGATATCATTTGTGAAACTTAAATTCAATTAAGTTTTAAATCCGATAATTTTATACAACGAACGAACTCTTGAGATGACAGTTTATTCTATTGACCCAAAAGATGTAGGAAATTATGATTTCAATATATCAGCAACATTGCAAATTATAATAATTATAAAATATATAATTAAGTTTATTTTGTTGTAACAACTTCACTTAACAAGTAGACAGGTAAATGCTTTTGAATATAGAAGTGACTGCTAATTCTTTCAGTATTCCTCAGAACATGTTTATTTTTTTTAATAAAAATAATTTTGAATTTTAACAGTGCTCCATATTTCAGCGATCCTTTAGCCGATATTATAGTTGATATTATTGATGGAAAAACCATGATAGATTTTCCTCTATCGAAAGATGCTGAAAAAAACTTAATAAATATATAAATTGACTTTGGGCTAGCGAGTGTGTTTAATTTATTATTTATGTTCGTAACAGCATCAGACATCAAATAAAATAAAATAGATTAATTTTTAATATCAATAGAATTGAAATTAATCCTACATCTATCAACGTTAAAAGATATAAACTTTTATGATAATAAATATATTTTTAAAGCTCCGTTACAATTTTTAAATTTGAATATAAAATAATGCAATTTTTGGCAGCTAAAGTTGGTCTATTTAGACGATCTAGAGGTTATTTAAAAGAGAATTCAAAATATACCTGGACTTTATCATTTGCAGTACTATTTTATCGCATCCATGGATAGAGTTAACTTGACTTTAATTGTATTACTTAAAATTTAATAAATTACACCTTTCAATTAAAATCAAGTTAACTCAATGAAGGGATGCGATAAAATAGTACCGCAAATAATAAAGTCCAGGTATTTTTTTAAATTATCTTTTGAATGAGCTCAAGATCGTCTAAATAGACCAACTTTAGCTGCTAAAATTTGCATTATTTTAATTTCAAATTTTAATTAATTTTCCAATTTTAAAAATATTCCTGCACAAGTCTTACTATTAAGTTACTTTATTTCTGACCTTTCATTAATGATTACAGCTTTATTAGCTGAACTTATATTTCAACAAATCAGGGCACGTAAATTTAATTACAAAAATCCATTTAAAATTAGGACAATCAAAATCCTAAACCCCTAAACCACTTCATGAGGTTAATATGTGTTTTATTGATATGAGTAATGTTGAGGATATAAGGTTTACTGGGGTTATGAAGGATCTTTTCCAAGCTGATTATAAAAATGATTTATCAGGACAACCCTTTTATTCACACCCTATGCATAAAAATAAAGTCTGATATACTATTAATAACTTTAATAGGATACTTTATTTTTAAACATTGTTTTTAATTTTTTTTCTATTTTTCATAAACGATAAATTTATTAATCATTTATGAGAAAGAAAATATTTCATTCATTAATAATTATTGGAATTTAAGCAAAAGTTTAACTTATATTATATGCTATAAAATATTGAGTTAACTAACTATTTTAAGAGCTTATTTTAAACAGTTCTAACAAAGTTTTCTGGAATAAATAAAATATTCAAAAATTTTGAGCAAGATGATATTTTCTTGGAAAATATTTATCCATAATATCAATTAACTTGTAAAATGCAATATGTTTGTCAATTTTCAAATAAGGTATTTCCAAAATCACTATAAGATAAAGCACATATTAAATATAGTTATCTTATAGGAGGTCAACTAAAATATTTATTATGTAATAAAATATTGAAGTTGTAAGCAAATTTTAGATATAGATTTTGATAAAATTTCCATTTAAATAACGCCTAATTAGTCAACTCATATACTTTAAATTGAAATAGGAGGTAATAACTAAGTTCAAAACCAAAATAAGATCACTTAAATTAAAAATAAAATAATATTTTACTATTAATAAAGTTTAAACTTAATTTGACGGACCTCCTAAAATATCAAAGATATATTGGAAGTATTTAAACAATGAAAAAAAGAAACTTCAGATATGGAATTTATAATTTTAATGAAATAGCACTATTTTGATAAAAACTAAACAAAACATTTTAGAATAGAAAATTGCATAAAATTTCATTAATAATAATTGATAACATAAATTTTTGAGCATCAATAATAGTACAAAATTGAATCACTTAAAATTACCATCACATAAAATTAAGATTTAATGAAAATTAGGAAACAAAATTACAGTAAACTACAAAAAAACCCTAATCCCCAACATTATCTATATTAATCAAAACACATATAACTCTCTTGAAGGCGTATTGAATTTTTCGAAAAATGATTTTATGATGAAACTAATTTCTATTTTTTTCTATAAATAATTTATTTAATTATTAACGAATTATACATATTTATGCATACTTCTTCTACACAATTATATACGAGGCAAGAATTATTAAAAAAAGTTTTAAATTAAATCATCTTTTAATAATTTATTTTTCAAAAATGTAGCACTTGAATAAGAATTTGTGAATTTAATTTATATAATTCGCTTTATTTTAATTTCATTAAATGCATGAAGCCCATAATATTGAACAATTATATATTTAATCATTAAAAATATCAACAAACCTCCTATTTTAGTAGTGGTTTTGGGGTGTTTGGTTGGTACTTACATTATCAAAGTAACTCTCACAGATCTACACCCTCAACCAAAATAAACAAAATATCAATTTATGTTGAAAGTAACTGACAAAAATTCAAACAAAAATATTGCAATAAACATCACAGTTACAATTCATATTTCTTAAAATTTTATTAAATTAAGTTTCATCAGAAGAGTTAAATGAAATATATTAACTCAAGATTGCAGAAGTAACTTCTCAAGGTCTTGTAACTTTAAAGCATAATTCTAAATTCAAATTTGTCTAAAATATCATGCTTATCAAATCAAGTTTTTAAAGTTAGATTAAAGCCTTAATTAAAATAAAGAAAATTATTTTTAAAATCATAGAAACTAATAGACTTAAGACTATTTCCATTTGAAGAAGAATATATAGAAAAAGATCCCATAATCAAAGACTGGAATGTGAAATCAGTGAGTGAGAAATTGATAAAAATTTAACTTGAATTTAATGACCCTACATATGTATCATAAAGTCGGGTAAGGTTATTAAAATAATTTAATGCATACAGGATTTTGATAATTTAGCGGCAAAAGTAAAGCCAACATTATTCTAGAAATCTAGTGACAAAACATCAAATTCTTTTGAGTCTTTTTCAGTTTCTTTTCTCGTACCTCCATAAGTTCCTGAATCAAGTAAAAATAAAATTGATGTTAAAGTTTTAGGTTTAATGAAACTATTACAAGAAGCATTCAAAACCCGAAAACCCCTTAATGAGGATTATATGTGCTTTGATTTGTTAGGTATAGTTGAGGCATATTGGGATTAGTAGAAAAATTAGGCCAATTTGCAAAATGATAAATAGAAATTAGCAAATTTTATGGTATATTTATGATGAGTAATATATAGATTTACTGCTTAAGCCTAGGTATGGTACAAGTATTTTTAAAGACTAAGTCAAACCAGTACTGAATTATGCAGCTATAGCAAAACTCTTACACAAGAGTACTTCAACTTTTAGGTATCTCTGCTTTTTAGCAGTTTAGTTCTGGTACTTGAAAACATCCAGCTAGAAAATAAAAGTCTCTCATGCCCATATTGATTACCTCTGTGACAAAAAAGACTTTAAAGTATTTTGCGCATTTTCCTCTTGAATTGTAAGTTGTAAATCAAATCACAGAATCCTTTCAGTAGTTTGATTGAGTTTTTTATTGATAATAGTAGATTATTAGTGCATACTTTATTTGGGTATTAATAGGGTTTATGAAGGGGTTTAATGTTTAAATATTAGTAATTTAAGTGAGTATAGCAAGCGAGTTTTTAAATTATTTCACACAAAATAAGCCTAGAGTCATGTGGCAGTTCTCTTAATTTTATCTTTCTTAGTTTATGTTTAATAGTTTCTATTGTTTGTTAATTCTCTTAGCTTGACTTGATAATAGTTGAGTATGCAAGTTCTATTATAACTCCATTTATTTTATTTTTATCGAGATATTGTTTGATTCTCTGCTTAGAATCTCTCTCACCCCTGCAGCTAAAAAAATCGTTTCTTAGCATGTCGCTCTCTATTATAATAACTGCTAGAGCCCAGATATTCCATTAAGTGTCTCCATCTCTCCAATCCAATCCTCTCTCTCTGGGAAATATCCATGAGTGTCGTATACATTTCCTTATGCAGAGGCTTGCACTCTTTAAGCTCTGTTGAAGTCAATAATATAAACTCTAAGATACTGAAAGTTCATCATGATGTTCTCTGGCTTTAAGTCTCTATGAACATAACCTAGCTTGTGAAGCTCTTCAATCCCATCAACTATCTACTATACTATCTAGCCAATTTATCTCTGACATCTATTGTCAGATAAGAATTCTCTGTAAGTCATTTCAAGTAATGGAAGCCTGAAGGTTACATGATCTTTACCAAGTAAAATAGCATCAAGCTAGATGATATGCCTGCACTCATTTAACTTTGCCTTTTAAAGAGCATAATACTCTTTTGCAAATTCCATTTGGAACTTGTCATCAGCAAGGAAATAATTGAATGGATATATCTTGTAAGCATATTATTCATCAGTAATGACTCTCTTCTCTATTTTATCTTCAAGAGCGAGGTAGCTTTCAACGCAAGAATCTAAGTCAATAATTTTTAAAATAGGAATCTTCATTGCCTCTATTTTTACCATGATTTTATTGATCTCAGAGACTGGAAAGTTCTTGACTGCTTTCTTCATTTTAACTTACTTCTTAGACTTCACCTCTTAAGAGACTCCACTGGGTTTCTTGATCTCCTCTTTTAGAGGAATCTATTCCCTGTAGGTTCATGAATAATGACAAAACTTTAATTGTGTTTTTTCTTTAAGTGCACTTTGAGGTCTCTAGTATGAGAATATGGCTTCTCACAGAACTCACAGACATACTCTCCGTCTTTCTTTTAATGCTTGAGATATAACCTTGGCATATCTTTGTGTATATCTCTCAAGTGTCTCTTATAAGTTGACTTGTAAGGGAAAACTTTATTGCATTCTTTGCATTAATAGTCAACTTTGGCTGGTATTTATTAATGCTCTATGGCTGGTTATTTAACCTCCTCCTAAATTTGCAAATCTTATTTGATAACCTCTTACTTAACTTATATTTAAATATCAAAGCTAGACTGGTCAAAGTTGTCATAAGTAGGCTCCCACTGAGTGCAAGCGTCTCTGGTCTTCTTTTCTTGGTTTCTCAAATGATAACTTTTATTGACTTGATCCAAGTAATGCGCTCTTCTCAAAAGGTTAGCGCTCATTTTAATTTTCTGATTTATTTTATTATAATAATAATAAAATCTACCGAGATAAACTATTATAGTAGAGTATAAGACACTCTGGTAGTTTCTTTGCTGAGATGTAAGAATATAAACTAACCATAAAGACTCTAAGTTGACATATTTTATGAGAATTTTAAACATTTTAGTAAATTAAAATACTCCTAATGAAGTTTTGTTTCTCTCGGAGGTCCTCTAAATCAAGTTTGAACTTAATTTGGAGGTAAAGTTATTAAACATGTTTTAATATAAATATGCTCCTAATTAAGTTTTAACCTTAAAATTTATCTCCTAATAAAGTTTGAAATTAATTTGAAGGACCTCCTAAAATAATTAAACATTATTAGGAGAAATTTAATGGATATAGATTGATAATAATGGAAATCAATCTGTGAAACTTGGAGCAAGTTTTTCAATGCTTCTCCGCATATCTTTCTAAGGTTGAATTCCCGTAGGTCCTCCCTATTTAGTAGTAAGATTTTAATAAACTTCGAATGGATATCCATAATTTTAAATTTCATTTACATTTCTAGAAAGAGGAAGAAAGAAGGAGTCTATGACTTATTCAATGAAGAGAATTTAATCTAAAGATTTAATAGGAAAATTTCGAAGTAAAGAGGACCTCTATAGATATTTGGTATAGCAAGGTAAGTTTTTAACTAAGATTAATATATTAATGAGAGTTGAATTGTTCTTGCCAACCCAGGAAGGAACTAAAATCTCGTTTTAAGAAGCATTACTATGTTAAGAGAATAAAGCTTATAAGTCTAATGAAATCAGAAAGATCGAAATACCTAACTACCCTGAAATATCAGTAACAAATATCTATGATGATGCTATGAGTGATCCGGACGTAGCTCTCTACCTTCCATCAAAGCTACAGCTCTCTAATAAGTTGCCAGAGAGAAACTTCTTCTTTGGTGTTCTTGCAACTCTGAAACCTGATAACTTAAATGAAGTTATTTAAGAAGCTCACAAGAAATGCCACAATATCTCTCTTGAAAAAATAGATAAGCAAGGTATTATACTTGGCTGTAGGAACTTCAAAAGCATCCTTTTATCTCGAGAAAGCTTAGTCTTCTAACTTTATAGAAAAACATGGTACTGCCATATACGTGATGAAAGAGACAGCAAATTAAACAGAGAGAGAAAGTCTCAAGTAAAACATGAATTGAGTAAGAGGCTCTTCAAAGATTTATAAGCCAGAAGAGAGGAACATAGATGCAGGAGCTGGCACTAAGAGAAGAAACTAGGCCAAAGCAAGCCCTAAGAGGAAGAAAAGAAAGAGAAGCCAAATCCCTTTACGGGCAAATTTAATATGTGAACTTATTCATTCATTTAAATCTAAAACTTATTTATAAACACAAAATCTCCCTTCTCTTGCGCATACTTTAGATTTATCATCGCTGAATCTCTTAATAAAATCGAATGTATCTATCTTTAAATCATGCATCAGATGGTAGAGCAGCAATTTCTTATAATGACCTTTCAATAACCCCCAATATAATTCAATTCCATTGAACTAAGAGCTGTAAGGAACATTAAATACAGGTGTTATATTTAGCCTTTCATATTCTTTCCTTGAGTCTTTAGTTTTATGAACTGACAAGTTATCAACGAATAGAATAATTTCTTATTCAGCATACTTATCTCTTAGCTATTGCAAAAATTTAATATATTATTCAGTCTTAATAGAGCGAGGGTGGATAACATAAGTCTCAAGCCCACTATCTTCACTGATTCCACCAAGGATTGCATGAGTTTATACCTTAACCTTTTGATCATAAACTTCTATGTTGCTGTACCTCTTATACCAAGACCTCGATATGAAGGTATTAAACGTGAATACTGCCTCATCAGCATGTATGAACTTTATATTATGCTCTTAAGCCCTCTGCATTTAATAGAATATATAATTTAAATTATCCTTATAAAATGGAACATTAAAGTCGATCACTCTCTTAATGCGGTTGACTGTCTTATAAGATATACCATTCTTTTTATAGATATTAGCTATGGATTATGCAGAGATGTGTAGCTCAGGAAATTGGCGATGAAACATCACAGCCTTCTAGGCTAGAGAGAAATTAGCTTAGAATTTCAAAGTCCTATAATTAATAAGATAATCAATTTAATGTTGCTAAAATTTTAATGTCCTCTTAGGCTTAGAATTAAGATACTATCTCTTTAAATTCAATGCTAATAGACAGTGAGACCTAACAGTAGCAGGATATTTACGGTGCAGCCTTGATATAGACGTATAATTTAGAATAGACCTGAGTTATTATTTATATTCATCACATCCATAGCGCAACTTAAACAATAGATCTATATATTCACTGTCATAAACAGACCCCAAACTTCGCATATACTTACTTAAATTACTAATATTTAAACACCAAACCCCTGCGTAAACCCTAATAAAACCCTAATAAAGTATGCGTTAATAGTTTAATTTTATCAATCAAAAACTCAATCAAACAACTGAAATGATTTTGGGATTTTGAATTAATCAACCTGCCGGAAATACCTTTTTAGCATGCTTCTAAAAGATAGAGCTATGCATATAAGGTTTACCCTTTCAGCTATCTAATTATAAAATTAGTAGTACCAGAATTAATTCGCTAACGAATATATTGTTCTAAAAGAGGCATAGAAAAAAGACTGCAATAATTCGGTATAGTTATTTGGTGTTATTATTGGCTTTGATTTTATCGCACTTAGACTAAAAATATTTAAAGTGACTTCTAGAGACTATCTTTATCATAACAGATACCCAAATGATTTGAATGAAATTCTATGAAATATGATAAATGGTTTCAAAGAATTGCATGAACTTGGATGTGTTCATAGAGATTTTAAGCCTGAAAATGATATGTTGAATCTGAGCCCTTTAGAAGTGATTGTCATCGATTTCAATAGAGCATTACGGTTAGGTAATATAACCTTAGCTAAGGTTCTTGGTACCCTGGATATTTTCCAATCGAGAGAATTGGACCAATGGTTCAGTATTGTGGGATAAATGGGCAGTTGCTGCTATTATATCAGAGATCGATATGGGAAAATGTCTTACTTGACACTGATGATGAAAAATAATCAATAAGCTTAGCTTAGAAACATATAAAGCAGAAAATATAGGTGAACAACTTTGAAATTTAGTCGAGATGATAGTAGTAAAATCTCCTCACTTTCCTAGATAATCATTAGACGGCATGCTTGAGCCACTTAAGACAGCCAGATTCATGAGATGCACCAAAGACATACAAAATTAAATTCGTTTGAGTTAAGTCAACTAATAATAATTATATTTAAATTAAATTCATGTAAAAACCTGCGTTTTCTTTACTAACCCTAATAAGACACCAACTATACCTAAAAATCAAAGCCATTATAAACCTCATTAAGGGATTTTGGGGTTTTGATTAGGATCTGCAGGAGGAGTTGTAATTGTTGCAATACTTACAAATACTGGCCTCAGTTTTTTCCTAAATATATCAATGAAGAATCTTTGGAACTTAGTCACGACTCTACAACTAATTACTCATTTACCTCTTCTAAACATATATATTCCAGGCAATGCTGTTGAAGTTATGAAAGCTTTTATTTCTATTTCAAATTTAAACTTGATACCCAAAGACCTGACAAAATCAATATTTGATTCAATCATTCCTTCAACAGATTCGGAAAGTTAAGACAAAAATACTCTTATGGGCTATGGCTCAAGTTCTATACTTGTCAATATTGGATCTATTGCTATTATATTAATTGTGCTTTTGATAATTTTTGCTCTTATATTTATTTTGATTAAACTGAGACATAAGTGCAAAGGGTAAGTTACATCTTCTTTACTTAAATTTAAATATAGAATCAAAAGTTTTGTATTGAAAATTAAATCAATGCTTTTCTATGGAACATTGATTCAAACTTTTCAAAAAGGTTATCTATGTATGTGTATTTCAACTTTTCTCTCATTCAATACAGTAAGTATAACATTAATCAACTAATAAATTCTTTTTATAGTCAACAAAATAAGAATAAGGCAATGAATCAAACTCTATGATGACTGTGCTTTTTGCCTTATCTATTTTCATTTTGCCAACATTTTTCATTTATATGCTTATGAAAAACTTCAATAAATTTGAGGATAAAAATTTTATAGCTGCTTTTGGTTCTCTATTTTATGGTTTCAAGTATCGAACATACTTTGTTATTTAAAATAGAGGAATTTATTTCTTAAGGAGAATGATTTATGCAATTTTAATAGCTTTTAGTTAAACTTAAAATTTTCCAACATTAAGCACTATGCTAAAATTAACATTATAATGTATTTATTTAGAATATAATTACTTAAATTTAGCTCTCAATCAAGCTTAGATAATGATTTTAGCTTTTGCTTTACCTTGCCATAATTGGATTCTAAATTTTTTAATACGCTTAATTATTTACAAAAAGTGTGAGTTTAAAATTGGAAAGACACAATAAGTGAATTCCTGAATGAAGCCTCTTTTTATCTAATTACTTTATCTCTGATCCCATTAAGTGATGCTTCTGTGGATATTGACGTCAAATAACTAATTGGCTGGTATATAGTATTTGCAACAATTAGCAATATACTCCTTAATTACTTGCTTATGATGCTTGACATGATTTTAATTTCATGTTTTAATATTTTTTGATAGTTGGTATTATAGTTAAGATAAAATTGTAATTATAGAAAAACAAAGAAGAGCATCAATAAAGATTAACCACTCTAAGTTTAACTTTGAAATAGTCACAATATTAAACCTTATCCTATAATTTTATCTTCATCTTAATTAACTTTTTATTGACATAAGGTTTACTAAAACAGAGAAGGAAAAAAATTAAACAAAAGTTTAAAGAAAAAGCCAAAGAGAAAAACTACGTAAAAGAAGTTTAAAATTCATCAATTTTTATATTACATTATTATATTTTTATACTTTATTAGCATTAATCACTATAAAATTATCAATTAGATGCATTACATTAAATGAACAAGTAATCTATCGATAAAATGATTGACTTTAACATAAATAAAAATCATATTAATAAAATGAAATTGACACTTGAATTTTGTATATAGATTAAAAAATTTAATGTGCAGGAGATAAGGAAATAATAAAGGTAATATTATATTATCAAGTAATTGACAAGGCAGTTAGTTATTTTATATTAAAATTATGAAAACTCTTTATAAATCTATAATAATAATTTAGATGATACTACTATGATTGTAGAGAATTTTGAACATGATACAAATCTCCTTCAATTGTTTTATATTTTCATACATTAATTTACAAAATTATTTTAAAATTTGCCTAGAAAAGCTGAATAATTAAACTTTTTAAGTAATGAAAAAAATAAGAAATTTAAAAAGCCTAAATTTAAAAGACACAAAAACAAGCTTAAAAAGAAAAAGGCATTTTCCAAAAAAAATCCCTAAATTTAAGCTTAATGAACATTATTATCTAAATTTGACTAATTTTAATATAAATATTCGGTTTGAACTTCAAAATTAAATTATTCATTTTATAAAAATATCAATTAAATTTTAGAAATCTTATTATCACTTATAGAAAAATTTATAAAAAATTAAATAAGCTTTAATGATTAAAATTTCTTTTTATTTAATACTATTCAATATATATATATATCATTTAAAAAATATACTCTAAAAAATAAATGCCCCTTATCACAATATTTTAATACACAGTTAGCATTAAATATAAAATTGATAATATATTTTATAATGATAATTAAAATATAAAAAAACATTGAATATACAAAACTAATATATTTATAGCTTAATTATAAGTAAATTTTATTAATTTAATTTTCTTAATTATCTTGCAATTACCCATTTATTTTACTTAATTAATATAAATTGAGTTTAAAAAGCCTTTAAATCTTTAAGGAATTATTAAAATTTTATTTCAATTTCAATTTATATGCAGTTTAAAATAAAAAATAGAAGGGAATGGAGATTTATGGCCATTAATGATATAATATGTAATTTTTAATTGAATATTAAATAACATATTTTTATCAAAAATATATTAATTAATTATAAAACGGATAAATAAAACACTCTTTAAGGTCTTCAAATAAGCTCTAGTGCGATTTTTATATAATTTTATAAGTATTGATAAAAAAGATACTAGCAAAAAATAACTAGATACTATAATAAGAATAAAGAGGAATGAATAGATGAAAAAGTAATAATAATGAGAAATTAATCATTTATAACTAAATAAATATTATCATTGTAACTTTCTAAAATCATTTCTAAGACAATATTAGATATAAAAATTAAAGTAACGCATATAAAATAATTTACAGAGAAAAAATTTCTCTTAAGAATATCTTTTTCAATATAACGACTACATTTTTTGCAAATTCTCTACGAAAATAAGCATAAAAAAATCATTAAATAAATATCAATTAATTAATTTATGAGGAATTCATTTATAAAATCTCTCCATTAGGATTATTGACTCAACGTGATTAGTATGAGGAAACAAATCAGCTCCAATCAAAATATCTCATATATTATTTTAAAATTTCCAATATTGATTTTAATCAAATAAAAATTATAATATTCTCTTATTTAAAATTTAATAAATTTTATCATATAAATTTTGGTGTTAAAATGCATTTTAATGGTTGAAAAGCAGGGGCTTTACGTTTCTTAGTTGGTTTATAGCATTCAAAACCCCAAAACCCCTTAGTGAGGTTTATAAGTGCTTTGATTTGTAGGGTATAGTTGGGATCTTATTGGGGTTAGTAGAGAAAACGCAGGTTTTATATGAATTTAATGAATATTTAATGAGTATTAGTGTACTTAATTCAAACAAATTTTATCTGCTTATCTTTGTGGTATCTCTTGAACGTAGCTCTCTTTAGTGTGTCAAGTATATCTTCTAATGATGATCTTGGATATGCTGGAGCTCTTACTATGATCATCTCTAAAAATTTTTTAATCTCAATGCATACATCTTCTTGCTTGATATGTTTAACAGCCAAACTTATAGATTTTTTTTCTTGCTTTGTTCCGAAGTAAGACATACTTTCCATATCGCACTCTAAGTTTATGGTAGCAACTGCCCAAACATCCCACTAAACAGAGCCATTAGTCCACTTCTCTCTTATTGGAAAGTACCCAGGTGTGCTTAGTCCTTTAGCTAAAGTCACTATTTCTTACCTTATTGCTCTATTGAAATCAATGACTACTATATATCTAAAGGACAGAGATTTAGCATTACATTTTCTGGATTCAAATCTCTATGAACATACCCCAGTTCATGGAGCTCTTTTACACCCTTGGTCATTTCCGTGAGTATCTCATTCAAGTCATCTGGGTATATATTATGGTAGAGATAATTTCTTAGAGTCATTTCAAACTACTTAAGTCGTAGTGCAATAAAACCATGTCCAATAATAACTCCATCGAGTTTTAGCAAGTTCTTGCATTAACTTTTATGAGCCTCTCTAAGTATTATGTATTCATTGGCAAACTCATTTTGATACTGCTCATTCATAATAAGATATTTGAAAGGATATACCTTATCATCATACTCATCAACTACTATGAGTTTTGCCTTGTTAGGCACATCAATATGTAAATAGTTGTCAATGCAAAAACTGAGATCTACTGCATTTAATGCAGGTATATACATAGCTCTCTCTTCCAATCATGCTATATATAATTCATTAGCTGGTTGGTTCATTGACTCAAATCGTTTCTGCTTCTTAAGTCTCTCTTCCTGCAATCTTTAAGACTCTATAGTATTGGACTTTCTCTTGGCTGGTATAAGTTTTTATGTTTCTTTATCTTGCATTAAAAACTCGCTTAAATGATGTTTTTGCATGTGTCTTTTAACTTTAGCTGAGTGAGTGTAAGACTTCATGCAAGTCGTGCACTAATACCTGCCATCGATTTTATCATGCTTAAAATATACCTTGAATTTGCCAGAGTGTATCTCTTTGACATGCCTCTTTAAACTGGATTCAGTTGTGAAGAAATTCAAACACTCCTTGCATTAGAAAGGTTTTATTTTTTATATTGGTTGCTGTTCCTTTTCTTCCTCAACCAATTCATTTTGTGTTTAAACTCTCATCTCTGCTCTAGCTTTCTTGTTTTAAACTTAAATTTTGAAGACCTCTGCTTCAAACTAAAGGCCCCTTAGCTCAACCTCCCTCTCCATAAATAACCTCTGGCTTTTTAGTGTTGCCAAAGTTTAATTATGATTATCCATTACAAAGAGAAACTGCTTTTTTATTTAAGATAGCAGCCATGATTAAATTAAAATTTAAATTTCTATTATAATGCTCTAATAACCTTTCTAGTTATAGTTACACTGTAAAGGAGTTGCACTGCAGCAATAGTTGATTTTCAGGTGTTAGACATCATTTTTATACTTAGCTTATAACTATAAAATTTCTAATTTCATGCTTAATATTTTTAATTTTGGTACCAACTTAGATAATATTTAGGTTGGTACTGGTACCAATTAGGTTTTGAACCATTTTGGAACTTTTCCATTAAAACCTAATTAGTTTAATTATAGGAACTAATTAAGTTTTGGTTCTATTAAATTGGTACCAATTAAAACTAAACGGAATTAGTACCAGTACTAATTAAATTTAAACAATTTTAGTACTAAATTAATGGAACTAAATTGATAAAAATGGAGCTCCATCTCTGAAATTTGTTGCAGCTTCTGTCAGCTTTCTCCACGTATCTTTACCAGGTTGACCTCCTATAAGATGGCCATATTTAATACTAATATTTTAAGCAGTAGGATCCAGAACTCTATATATTAAAAATTGAAATTCAATAAGAAGAGAAGTTACAAGGATGGAGTCTATAAGTACTGCAATGAAGAGGGTCGAAGCTTAAGAAATTATCTCAAGATTTAGAAGCTAGGAAGATCTCTATCGATACCATACTCAATATGGTAAGCATGTAACATATACTTAATCAAATACTATAGTGGGATTATTCCTTCCATCGATGGAAGGTACCAAAATCTAATTCTTAAAAGCTATACTCTGCGATGAGAAGAGAGCCTTCAAAAAAAATGAAATAAAGTTGATAGATATGCCAAACTATCCAGAGATTTCAGTCACTAATCTCTACGAGGATGCGATGAAAGATGAAGAGTTGGTAGTTTATCTTCCTACTAAGAAACAACTACCTAACAAACCCCAGAAAGGAGCTTCTTCTTTGGTGTTCTTGGCACTTAAAGAGAGAGTTATCTCAGAGAGATCCTCACAAGAAACGCTACTCTATTTCTCCTGAAGATTAAAAAAATCAAGGCATACTAATAAGCGAGACCTGGCTTGCAGAGCTTAAGAATCATCCAAACCTCTCTAGTAAGCTTTGACAATATAACTTTGTAGGGAAACCTGGAACTGGTATATTCCTAATTAAAGAAAATGCAAAGGTTCACAGAGGGAGAAAGTCATAGTCTATTCATGAATTGAGCAAGAGACTTTATAAAGATTATTAAAAGCCAGATGAAATGAACATAGATGCAGGAGCTGGCACTAAGAGAAGAAATATGGGCCCAAGCAAGCCATAAGAAGAGGAGAAGAAGGAGAAGCCTAATCCCTTTCTGGGTTAATTTAATATGTTAACTTATTCATTCATTTAAATCTAAAACTTATTTATAAACATTTATTCTTCCTTCTCTCGCACAAAATGTTGTCTTTTCTATGCTTACTCTCTTGCAGCTACTATGAATCAAGTCTACTGTATCGATGGGCAAGTCATGCATAAGATGATACAGCAGCAGCTTCTTGTAGTGAGTCTTGATTTAACTCCAATAGAATTCAATTCCATTAAACTGTGGGCTATAGGGAACGTTATATACAGGAGTTATGTTTAACTCTTCATAAGCTTTCTTAGACTCCTTAGTCTTATGAACTGAGAGGTTGTCAACAAACAGGATTATCTGCTAATCGTTGTATTTATCTCTCAAATTATGTAGGAACTCTATATACTACTCTCTCTTAATAGAGCGAGTATGAATAACATAACTTTCTAAGCCAGAGTCTTCACTAATACTTGCTAAAATTGCATGGGTTACAACCTTTACTTTCTAATCATAGACTTCTATATTATCATACTTCTTATACCAAGACTTATTTATAAAGGTGTTGAATGTAAACACAGCTTCATCAGCGTGTATGAACTTGATGTTATTGTCAATAGCCCTCTGCATTTAATCATATATATAGTTTAAATTATTACTATAAAATGGCACTGTAAAATCAATTATTCTCTTCACTCTGTTGACAGTCTTGAAGGTAATACCATTTCTTCTATAAATATTGGCTATTGACTAAGGAGAAATAGCATTTCATTAAACCTGTGATGAAACATCAAAGCTCGCTAGTCTAATGGAAAGTGTGCCCAATACTTTAAAGTCTTAGAGTCACAGAGGTAATCAATATGGGTCTGAGTGAACTTTTATTTACTTACTGGATGTTTTCAAGTACCAGAAATTAAAATGCTAAACAGCTAACATGCAGTGATATCTAACAGTTGAGGCACTCTTGTGTAGGAGTCTTGCTATGGCTGTAAAATTGATCACTAGTTTGACTTAGTCTATATTAATACTTGTACCATACCTAAACTTAAGCAGTAAATCTAAATATACTCATCATAGATAGACCCTTAATTTCGCTAATTTCTATTTCTTTGCAATTTGACGTGATTTCTCTACTAACCCCAATAAGACCCAAACTATACCCTACAAATCAAAGCACTTATAAACCTCACTAAGGGGTTTTGATGTTTTGATTCAATTTCATGTGAGAGTCTACATGGTAGTCTTTGTTCATATTCAAAACCCCAAAACCCCTTAATGAGGTTTATAAGTTCATTGATTTGTAGAGAATTCGTTAGGGTTTAGGGTTATAAATAGGTTTTAATGTGAAATATATTGTAAATTTATTTAATTTAATCACTCAAAATGCACTCTTGGATCATGTGAAAGAGGTCTAATGTTTATCTTACTTAACCACAACTCTATCTGCTCTATTTATATGTCTGATCTTGAGCTTGGTCTTATTATTATTGACTCTGCCCTTTGTTTCATTGATTGAGATACTCTTGTTTTGTCAATAAATTGCTTTATTCTTTGTTTAGCGTTCTTCTCGCACCTTGTAGAGTAGTAATCGTTGCGAGGCATATCGCACTCTATTATTATTATTATTATTATTATTTTTATTATTGTTGCTGCTAAATCCCACAAATCCCACTATAAGTCTCCATCTCTTCAGTCTTCTCTTTCTGAATAATAGCCTGGAGTTCCATAACACATCCAACCCTTGATACAGGCTCTGTTGAAATCAATTTTTGATGCTCTTACAGGTGAAAATTTAAACATTACATTTTCAGGCTTGAGATCCTTGTGAACAAAGCCTAAATTTTAAGCTCTTTTATACCTTGTATAGCTTAGGTTGCTATTTATGTAATCTATCTATGATTTCTTTAATCAGTTATGAAATCTCTAGGGGCATTTCAAATAGAGGGAACCTGAAACTCCATGATATTTAGCAAGGAGAACAGCATCTAGCTTTATTTAGTATTTGCACTCTTTAAACTTAGCCTTAGTGAGTACTTAATACTCATTAGAAAACTTCATTTAATACTTATCATCACTAAGTAAACAGTAGAAAGGATAAACTTTGTAAGAATAATGATGATCCTTAATAACTTCTTGTCATAGGAATCCTCTAGAATAAGGTAGGTTTAGAGAGAGAAGTATCTAAATCAATTTATGTAAGTACTGGAATTTTCTTGAATTATATTAAAATCATGATTATAGTGGCTTCTGATGCTAAGAGGTTGCGTGCAATCCTCACATGCTATGATAAGCATGATTATTAAAGCTCCACAACTTAAAGTGGCTCTCTTGTTTTCTTTTGTAGAGAAACTTAAGTTGAGTGTCTTAATCTTCAACTTTTATTTTTTTTTGTGAGCTTTTAAAAGATGCTTCCTTAAATCTCTAGTATGAGCATACTGCTTATGGCACTCGATGCAATCATACTTTCCGTCGATTTTATCGTGCTTTAAGTATACTGTTGGCTTGGCTTCTCTATGCTCTTTCATATGCCTATACCAACTAGATTTATGAGCGAAGTCTCTCTCACACTTTTCACAGAAGTATACTTCTACTTCTTCAGTTTGTATAGGAATTTCATTAATACCTTTCTCTTCCTCTCTGTCTCCCACACACTTGTTTGCCATTTATTTTCTATTATTAATTTCTATTTTAATAACAGAGACCTCAAGTGATAGCTCTGGTAGTTCTTTATGAGAGTTCATCTCACAGCTATCACACTTTTTATTGCTGCCAAAGGTAAGTCTCATTTAGTTTGATGGAAGTGCTGTTGTTTTTCTTAAAATGTTAGCGCTCATATTTAAATTTGAATTTAAAATTATAAAACTGCCTCTATAACTGAGAGCTTATATGAGAGCTTTCCAAGCCTACAAGTTTCAAGGGAAGTTTTAAGAGTATTATAGAAGATATATGAGTGCTAAGAGACGAACCAGCTCTAAATATAGGTGAGAAAGTAACCATTTTAACTATCAATAATAAGTTGATTATAGCACGTACCAATTTAGGAGGTGCTCCTAATTAAGTACGTACTGTTTTAGGAGGTATTTTGTCATTTTATGATTAAATTTAGGGTGCTCCTAATTAAGTACGAGTTTTAATTAAAGCTCATAATTAAGCATTAGCATATTAGGAGCTGCTCCTAATTAAGTAAGTACCAATTTAAATTTAAAAATATGGAACTATAACAGTAGAAATTGATATGAATCTCTCAAGTTTGATACCAGTTCTCAAAACCTTCTCCATATCCTACTAAGAGGTTAACCTCCTATAGGATACCCATATTTAATAGTAAGTTGTACAATAGTATATAATTGAAATCAATATATTAAAATTTGAATATCATTTCTTAGATCTGTAAACAAGATGGAGTCAATGAATGAGTGCAAGCACAAGAATTGATTAAAAGATTAAGAAGCGAGGAGGATTTACACCGCTACCTGGTGCAGCAAGGTAATGAACTCATAGTAACTAATCTTGATTATGTAGTTGGTTTGTTCCTGCCAACGATGGAAGGTACTAAATATCATATATAAGAGCGATACTCTGCGAAGAAAAGAAAGCATTAAAAACTTAAGATGTAAAGTTTGCAGAGATTCAAACTATCCAGAAATCTCAGTGACCAACATACATGATGATGCTATGAATAACCCAGAGGTTTTGCAGTACCTGCCTACTAAGAAGCAGTTCTCAAATAAACTACCTGAAAGAAACTATTTCTTTAGAATACTTACAACAATTAAAGGTGGTTGCTTGAAAGAAATTATTTAAGAATCTCATAAGAAAAGGTACAGCATCTCTTCAGAAGATAGGGACAAACAAGGGATCAAGAAAAGTGAGAGCTGGCTATCAGAGCTGCAGAAGCGCCCTTATATTTCAAGTAAGATTTCAAGCTTAACTCTTTAGAAAAATCTGGTACTGGCATCTTCTTGATGAAGGAATAGAGCAAGCTTCACAGAGAGCGAAAGTCGCAGACAAAGTATGAAGTTAGCAAGAGACTTTATTCAAATATTTAGCCTCCAAAGTCAATGAACATAGATGCTGGAGCTGGCAGCAAGAGAAGAAACTTAGGAGGAGGGAAGCAGGAAGAAGAAGAAAAGAAAGAGAAGCCAGCTCCATTCTAAAGAATTTTAAATCTGACTTATATATTCATTAACTTAACTACAAAACTTATTTATTTACATTCATCCTCCCTTCTTTGGCACACTTTTAAACCAATTGATTATCTACTCTCTTCTCTCTGAGCTTTTAATAAAGTCTACTGTATCGATAGGAAGGTCATGCATCAAGTGGTATAGCAGCAGTTTCTTGTTATGACCTTTTAATATTCCCCAGTATAACTCAATTTCATTAAACTATAGACTGTGAGGTACGTTGAACACTGGCGTTATTCTAAGTTTTTCATAACTCTTCCTTGTTTCTTTTGTCTTATGAAAAGAAAGATTATCAACGAATAGTATAATCTCTTATTCAGGGTGCTTCTCTCTAAGCTGATCTAAGAACTTAATATACTGCTCTGTCTTAATAGAGTGAGGATGAATAACATATGTTTCTAAACCAGCATCCTCGCTAATACTTCCAAGAATTGCCATTATTTATACCTTGACTTTCTAGTCATATAATTCTATATTACTATGCCTCTTATACCAAGACTTATAGATGAAAGTGTTGAAGGTAAAGCCTCGTCACCATGAATAAACTTAATATTATTTTATTAGGCTCTTAGCATTTAATTATAATATAATTTAAATTGTTTTTGTAAAATGGCAGAGTGAAATAAATTACTCTCTTGAGACGATTTACACCTTTGTAATAGATACCATTTCGTTTATCAATATTTGCAACAGACTATGCAGAGATCTTCAACTCAGGGAATTGGCGATGAAACATAGTAGCTCGTTGGTCGAGAGAGAAGTGAGCCCAATAATCTTCAAAGTTTTATCATTAATAAGATAGTCAATATGCTTTTATAGAAACTTTGACTTCCTCTTAGGCATAGAATTCAGCTATTATTACTTTAGTTATACTGCTATAAGACAGTGGGATCGAATAGTTAATGGGCTTCGCTTTATGAGCAGTGCAATTGACTTATAATTGAGTACTGGTTTGATATATTCACTGAATATATATATAGCAAATCCATAGAGCATTTTAAACACGAAATCTTTATAATCTTTATCATAAATAAACCCCAAAAGTTTGTTTTTATTTTTTCGTATTTAATAAATATCCCCAACCCACAACAAATTTCATACAAATCAAAGCACTTATAATCCTCATAATGGGGTTTTTAATATGTTCTGAAGAAATTTCTTTTCTTGCAGGATGTTTTCAAGAGCCTGAGTGATAATGCTTAAGAGTTAACAAGCAATGATACCTAACAGTTGAGGTACTTTTAAAATAGAAGCTTTTCTATAGCTGCGTAATTCAGTACTGGTTTGACAAAGTTTATATTAATACTTTTGCCATACATGAGCTTAAGTATTAATCTAAATAGTACTCATCATAAATAGACACTATATTTTGCTAATTTATATTTTTCATTTTGCAAATTGGCAAAATTTCTCTACTAACCCTAATAAGACCCCAACTAAACCCTACAGATAAAAGCACTAATAAATCTCATTAATTGGTTTTGGAGTATCTTGGATAAAGTAAGTTATTAACTACAACTTTACGTCAAAATTCGTTTATATAATACAATTAAATGCAAAAAATAGAAAATTAAATGGGAAAGTTTATCTTGATGATTAGTTTACGCTTTTGTCAAATATATAAATTCATATTAACAGAGTAATTTTACATTTTAATTTATTACTAAAGATTAAGATTAAAAGCATAATTTATTAAATTCTAAGCATTGTAAAATTATGGGCAAAAGCACTATAAGTTAGTTAAAACATTTTGCTGTGGGAAATGAGAAAGGCATTCTAACTTATATAACAAAGAAATAAAATTAGATATATAGAAATTTTCTACAGGATAAATTGTTAACAAGAAAAAAATAAATTAGAGCATGAAATATGATAAAAACAGTCTAATTTAAATGTTATGAAAAAGAAATACTTTTTATCAATATTTTGAAAAGTTAAAATTATAATGTTTGAAAGACCTTTTACTTTAGATTATAATTAAACTAAGGAAAAATTATTTCATATCACTGTTGTATGACCACTTCTTTGCTTAATTTAAGTATATAAAACAGTCTAGGTTATTAAATTTCCTTAAATTATATAGATTTTTTACTATATTAAAAAAGAAATTTTAATAAATTTCTAGTTAATTTTTTGTTATTTAAATGAAATTTTAATGGGATTTAAGTATAGATGAATCATACCCAACTTTAAGTAAAATGCTAAACTTATACGTATAATAGTATATGAACTCATTTAATTTATAGATATAACAATTAACTAAGCATAAATTATGATTTTAACTTGGACTCTGCCTTGTGAAAATTGGAAAGATACCATAAGTGAATTCCTGAATGAAGCAACATTTTATTTTATTTCTCTATCTCTGATTCCCTTGAGTGACTCTTCTGTGGATATTGATATAAAATAAACTATAGGATGGTACATGGTATTTTCTACTATCACTAATATACTGATTAATTATTTGCTTATGATGCTTAACATGATTAAAAACTCTAAATTTCTTTTGCTATTTTATAAAGTAAAAGAGTTTTAAAAATAATTTCTTTTTTAATTTATCATGCCTAATATGTTCTTTAAATTTAAAATTCATTAATTATATTATTTGATAAGTCATTATTTATTCGTCCATATTTTCATAAATTGATTTTTAAAAAAGTAGTTATAGAGTATTCTTATATAATTATATAAAGATTTCAAATTATTTCTAAAAATAATACACTAAAAAGAAAATATTAATCGAAAAAAACAGCTATAAAATTTGAAGCCAAGTATGTCTTCACCAGTAAATTCTTTAACTCAAAATTTACTAATTTAAAGAAAAGGCAAAGATAAGTCACTTATGAAAAATAGTCCAAGTTAAATTAATTTTAACTATTTTTAAAATATAAGATATTTAAATTAAAAAGAATGTTCTTAAAGCCACTAAATATAAATAAAAGAAGTATACCTAGTAATAATAAAGTAAGGATGTACAATACTCATTTAATTAAACAATCGATCCTTTATATAATATTATTTAAATTAAATCAAATATTTAAAGTTCATAAATTTCCTTAATTTAATGTTAAATTAAATTAGATAAAAAAGTATTAGATTAGCCAATTTTTAATTTTTTTACTTAGCTTAGATTATTCTATTTAAAATTTTATGCATATATAATTTAATTTAAGCTAAAGATAGATTTATTTAAATTTTATTTAAATAGAAAATTCAAATATCCTTTTATCTATATATTATATAATTCTTATTAAATAATTGGAGAATTTGATTTGCAATTATGCATAAATACTCACTATTTTTATAATAATGATCTTGGAGCATATAATATGGAGACCAAAGCTAATTAAAACTCTATTTTGTAGGATATATCAATTGATGAATTTGATTCTATTTAAGTACAATTAAATATTCATACTCAAAAAAATTTAACTTCTATATTTTGAATTTTAATATACATATTTTGAGTTAGACTTCTTATTTTATTATAGATAAAAATGCCAAAAGAAATAAAATTAAAGTTTTTGAAGAGAATATCTTTAATAATTAAGTAAATATGGGGAATAATAATATTTAGTATAATTTAAAATAATTATAGAGCAATATTTTTTAGTTTTCTAAATGAAATTATTATAAATATCTTTTAATAAACATCTTATAATAGTTTAAACCCGTATAAATAATGAAAGAAAGCCATTTAGTTAAGTGAAATAAAAATGGAAATAAAATATAAAACAAGATTATTTATAACAATCAAATAAGTATTGAGCTATTCATATCCATTGTAAATATTCTTGATATCGAATAAAAGTGTAATACATAAATTTAATCTATTTATTTCAATAACTTAATAATTTCGATTAAAAATATTAAAATCAAATATTGATAAAAGTTGCTTGCATTTTTAAAATAATAAAATTATAAACTTAAATTAATAATGATGAAAATCATAAATTTGATTTAAACTGATGATTAACTACATTTTTAATAAAAAATTTACAAATAATAATATAATTATACTTAATATAGAATAATCTCTAATGTTCAATAAACCAAGTCATGATATTATTTAAAATTTAAAAATCTTTCAACAACATGGTAATTGAAGAAACTTTAAAATTGTAACATATAAGATTTTATAATATTTAATTTGCAAAACTTTAGCAATCAGTTATATTTCAAGATGATATTAATCATTCAGATTTTACTACTTAAATAACATATATGTATCAGTATAATTGTATAATAAAGAAATATATATTTTTAAATAAGCGCAACTGATTACGCAAGACTTATGTTTTACAGATGAGCAACTGCCCTTTTTATTCACAAATGGAGGGTTGAATGATGTATAGATTTTTGCTAATAAAAATTGAATTTTAATTTGTAATTTAACACAATAATTTCAATTATTATTATTTCTATTGCTGTGGATATAAATAATGTTTATATAAATACTCTTTTTGGAGGAATGTATAATTAGAGACCTATTTTGGGAAACTACTGGAACATGAATCCATACAATCGAATTAAATGGTTTTAGTAATATTAAATACCTAACGCTGAAGCTTCGTAATCTTATCTAGTTTAATCTGTCACTATTAGAGATTCAACTATGAAAATTTTAATTATTCAATTTTAATAATTCATTTTATAATATATTTTTAAATTGCAACAGCTATTCGGCTATTAGACATATTATAACCGAGTGATAATTTTTAAATTCTGGCTATTATTGCAAAAACCTTAAAGTTTTTTCAAATAAAGTGATATAATTTTTCTTCATTTATTTTTATACTATATAAATGAATCAGATGGAAAAGTTGTGTCTTCTTTGAAAATATCAAATATAATAGTTCCAGACATATCTCTAAAATAATTATTGAGTTTTGGGAATGGGGATAATTTGCATTACAGCTATACTGATTGAACAAGCTAACTATTTTATTAGGTGATAAATTTATTAATTGATGTCCATTAAAATTCCTAAATACTTTTATTTATTAATTCATTTGAAATTAAAACCCACTTATATTTTATTTATACAGAGTGAATACCATGGTTTTTAGTGCTAGTTCTTTATCGCTATTTTCAACACTAGATACGAATTGGAAATTTAGAATTACAGTTTGTACCAGGGATGATCATTACGGGCCTTATATGATAGCTGGATTGTAAAATAATTTTATTAAATATGAGAAAGTATTATTTATTGGAGTAGACCTAGTTGATCCAAATTAAATTCACATTGTGTAGTTTACTTCAGGAACAGATACAATAAGAAAATTTTCCATGCCAGCAGGCCTTAAAATATCTGTAGATTATATGCATCAAAGTTCAGTTCATTTTCAAATAATTTAATACATACATATTTATGCCAAATAACATAGATAATTTTTCATTTTGTTGGGTGTTTTAATAGTCAAGGTTTTAGTAGCAGTACTATCCCACAGTATGGAATGATTGTAACTCAAATAAATTCGAATTATTTAGATTATTTATATCTCAACGGAGATGTAGGAGATATAATTCGATGTTAAGGTATAAAATATTTAGGTTGAAGACATTCTGTCCTGTATTTTGAGAAAGAAAATTTATGGGAAATTCCTTCCTTATAATTTTTATTTCTAAACTTATTTTTATAAGCTAGAATTTTTCACACATACAAGTAAAGAGAATCAAAATATTTTATTTTCTGATAATTTGCAATTTTTTAACATGATTTAATTAATAGTTATTCTACTCTTTCATAAATCCCAAATCTTATAGATGGATTAAATCTGCTTCATAGAATTAAAAGAGATTCAGAAAATATAAAACAATTATTATTATCTTAAACAATATCTCTAATATTAGATTTATAAATATTAAGATATAAAACTTCCTTCAGTCCAAGAACCCCTCCGAATATTCAAATAGCGACTCATTATTAGGAACTAAACTTAAAGGCAACTTTTATTTTTTAAATATCTGTTTTTATTATATTTATTATCAATAGTTTAAGGCATTTTTCTATACAATTAAAGGCAGTGATTAAAAGCGTTATTTGACGTACATGCATATTTCTAATTTAGTAGGATCTTGTGTACCTGGAAATATTTATTATTATTAACTCGAAATTTTATGTATTAAATTATAATTTTACTTATATATATATAAATTATTTACAAGCCTGGACAAACGCTAAATTCAAATTGTTATATTACTCAATTTACACCGATTCAAGAATATGTGTCAGAGTAATTTATATATAACTTATTTATAAAAATAATTTGACTGGCTCACATTTGAGGGAACTAATCTGAATTTTCATGGAGGAGGTTACATTTTAAAATTTAATGTATTATCTTTTTTTACATGAGATGGTCATAAACAGAAAAGTATCAAGGTCTTCTTTATACAAATGAATAATTGCCCCCACAGGGGGGTTGTAAATAAATTTTTATAATTCATTTTATATGTTCTAAAAATCATTTAAACCTTAAATTAAATGTCATAAATCATTATATAGGTTTCTAATGACTTTTCGTGGGAATCTTTGCTCGCGTCTCATAAAAATAATCTTTCACATTAACCTCATGAAAATAATTAAATTTGAATAAATTTTGCTTTAATTTAGAAGTATTTCCTTTTTCAATTTACAAATTCATCTAATGATAAGATATAATAAGCTGTTCTTAACATTAAGAAAATAATTTTATACTCGCTTATAGATTAGGAAACTCAACGATTGTATTTGCAGCATTTTACTACCTTAGTACTCCTAATCATTAGATGAATTTGTAAATAAACAAATGAAATAATCATAAATAATAGTTTGTAAAATTTATTCAAATTTGATAATTTTCATGAGGTTAATGTGAAAAATTATTTTGATAGGTCGCGCGCATAGATTTCTTGGAAAAGTCATTAGAAACCTATATAATGATTTATGACAGTTAATTTATTGTTTAAATAAGCTTTAGAATATATATGATGAATTTTTTAAAAAAATATTTGCGGCTCCCCTGTGGGGGCCAATACCCATTCAAATGCATATTGGGATAGTTGGCAGGACAATATCTTGACTAATCCTATAAAGCAATAATTAGAAGATATAAACTCAAGTATTTAAAGAGGCCGCTTAACTTATATTTCCTCAGCAATTGTGAAGGAATTAGCCTACACTCCAAATGCTGATTATAGTACTTAGTTAGTTGTGTAAGAAGATGTCAGATATCTCCAATACTAAAATACTTCATTGTCCAATGCCGTAGGTGGGAAGATTTAGTTTGAATATACCCCAATACCCTCTTAAGCAAGCTTACCTGATCCCTACGAATTTGAATGTTTGATTGGATTTCCTTGTATCCTTACTGTTGCATAAGTTAATCTTAAAGCTTGTAAAGATGCAGTTGTTCACTAATTTTCAGAATCATTCTTATAGAGAATAAATGGAACATACTCTACACCAAATTTATAAGTTACCCCTACTTATAGTATCAATTCAACATCAGGAATTCTCTTTTCAAAGCTAGAGACTAGGGTAGATAAGATAGGCACTTATTAATTCAATACTTCTTTGCAATTTTCTATAAATAATACTCTTTATAACACGGACACTTCATTTTAGTTTACTATAAAATTAACTCATATATGCTTGCAACTAGCTATAAATTCAACCAAAAAATAAATCTAAGATAAACTATACTATGTAATTGGTCAAAATACTGCATCAGTTAATTTCAATAAGTATACATTCTTATTTTAAATAATTAGCAATTATTTTTTTCCAGGATCCCTATCTTAAATGTTTGATATCAATTGCTAAACTTAAATTTAATTAAGTTTTAAATCCGATAATTTAATTCAACGAACAAACTCTAGAAATGACAGTTTATTCTATAGATCCAAAAGATATAGGAAATCATTATTTTAATATAACAGCTACTTTGCAAATTATAATTATTACTTATAATATAATTTATTTTATTTTCGTTGTAACAATTTCACTTAACAAATAGACAGATAAATTTATTTGAATATTGAAGTCACAGCTAATTCTTTCAGTATTCCCCAGAACAATTTAATATTTTTTATATAAAATATCTTGTAATTTTAACAGTGCTCCATATTTCAGCGATCCTTTGGCCGATATTATAGTTGATATTATAGATGGAAAAACCCTTATAGATTTTCCTCGTTCAAATGATGCTGAAGGAAACTTGATAAATATAGAATTTGACTATGGGCAAGCGGGTGTGTTTAATTTATTATTTATGTTCGTTACAGGATCAAACATCAAATAAAATTAAATAGATTGATATTAGGATATAAAATAAATTAACAGTCAATTATGTTATTAAATATCAAAGGAATTGAAATTAATCCTATATCTAGAGACGTTAAAAGCCATAAACTTTTATGATAATTTATATAATTAAATCTTTGTTACAATTTTTGAATTAACTTTAAAAGTAATAGCTTAAATAATTTTATTTTAGACCTCTCATTACTTATCATGATTTTATTAGCTTAACTTATATTTAAAGAGTCAGGGTGATTAGATTTAAAATTAAGAAAGATATTTTTATTTTAGCCAATAATTTTTAAAGAGGAGATTTCCTGCTCCAAAAGGTAATTTCTCGATTCCTTTATAAATTTCCTGCCTATAAATAAATATTTTTTTTTTAATTTTTCAAAATCTTATCATCAATTATGACATAATTATAAATAATTTAATATCCACTGTCTATTCTATTTTTATAAAGATTTCAAAATTTCTTATTAAAACATTTTGTTAACCATATTTTTAATTTATTATAAAAGAGATAAATATGATACTTTAAAATTATTATTTAAGAATTTGTTTATATATATTCATGGTAATGAAATTGTAATTTGTATGTTTCTTATATATTTATTGCCGAATAAAATAACTTGGAATGTTAAATGCTGAAATCTTCTCCCCAATTTTTATATTAAACTTATTTTTCTTTTTTTTTCTTCTGTAAATCCTTTTAATTACTAACAACTTGTGATTTATATAAACATCTTTAAATATTTACTTCTCTATTTATTACTTTTAATATTAAATAAAGCAATTCTATAAGGGGCAAGAATTATTTATATATAGGTTAAATTTAAATTATCTTATCTAAGAATGCAGCATTTACATTACAATTTATCAATTATATATATATATATATTATATTATTTATTCGCAATATATTAGTATCATTATATGCAGCTTTTCATAATTAAAAAAATATTTTATATTTAATCATTAATAATATTAACTTCCCTCATTATTTTGTAAGGGGTTTTGGGGTTTTTATTGGCACTTACATAATCAAAGTAACACTCACAGATCTACACCCTCAACCAAAATCAACAATATATTAATTTATGTTGGAAGTAACTGACAAAAATTCAAACAAAAATTCTGTAGAAAATATCACAGTAGTATTTAATTTTTTTATAATATTATTTATAGTTTCTTCTGAAGAGTTAAATGAAATATATTAACTTAAGATAGCAGAAGTAACAAATTAAGGTCTTGTAACTTTAAAGCATAATTCTCAATTCAAATTTGTCTCAAACATAATGCTTATCAAATCAAGTCATTTTATGTTAGATTAAAGTCTTAGTTATAATTTTTTGATAAGTTATAATTAAATCATAGAAACTGATCGACTTCAAACTTTTCCCATATGAAGAAGAATATTTAGAAAAACCTCCTATAATCAAAGACTGGAATGTGAAATCAGTGAGTGAAAAATCGATGAAAATTCAACTTGAATTTAATGATCCTTCATATGTATCACAAAGTCAGGTAAGGTTATAAAATAAAAATAATGCATTCATTTAGGATTTTGACAACTTAGCGGCAAATGTAAAACCTTCACTATTCTAGACCTCAAGTGATAAAACATCAAATTCATTTGAGACATTTTCAGTTTCTTCTCTTGTACCTCCCTAAGTTCCTGAATCAAGTAAAAATAAAATTGATGTAAAAAATTATAGGTTTAATGAAATTATTGCAAGGAGCTTTAGGATCTGCTGGAGGAGTTGTAATTGTTGCTATACTTACAAACACTGGTCTCAGTTTTTTCCTAAATATATCAATGAAGAATCTTTGGAATTTAGTCACTACACTACAACTAATAACTCATCTACCTCTGCTAAATATATACATCCCGGGTAATGCTGTAGAAGTTATGAAAGCTTTTATTTCGATTTCAAATTTAAACTTGATCCCTAAAGATCTGACAAAATCAATATTTGATGCTATTATTCCTTCAACAGATTCGGAAAATTAAGATAAAAATACTTTAATGGGCTATGGCTCAAGTTCAGTACTTGTTAATATTGGATCTGTAGCTATTATACTGATTGTGCTTTTGATAGTCTTTGCCCTTATATTTATATCGATTAAACTGAGACATAAGTGCAAAGCGTAAGTTACATCTTCTTTACTTAAATTTTAATATAGAATCCAAAGTTTTGTATTGAAAATTAAATCAATGCTTTTCTATGGAACATTGATTCAAACTTTTCAAAAAGGTTATCTATGTATGTGTATTTCAACTTTTCTCTCATTCAATACAGTAAGTATAACATTAATCAACTAATAAATTCTTTTTATAGTCAACAAAATAAGAATAAGGCAATGAATCAAACTCTATGATGACTGTGCTCTTCGCCTTATCTCTTTTTATCTTGCCAGCTTTTTTCGTTTATCTGCTTTGGAAAAACTTCAATAAATTTGAGGATAAAAATTTTATAGCTGCTTTTGGTTCTCTATTTTATGGTTTCAAGTATCGAACATACTTTGTCATTTAAAATAGAGGAATTTATTTCTTAAGGAGAATGATTTATGCAATTTTAATAGCTTTTAGTTAAAGTTAAAATTTTCCAACATTAAGCACGATGCTAAAATTAATATTCATGAGTAATTATTTCAATTATAATTATTTAAATTTAGCTCTCAATCAAGCTTAGATAATGATTTTAGCTTTTGCTTTACCTTGCCATAATTATATACACATTTCTTATTACAAATATAACGTTATACTATGTTTTAAATTATTTCATACAATTTTAAGTTAATTTAAACGCTAATATTAATAATGTTAAATTATTTACAAAAAGTATGAGTTTAAAATTGGAAAGACACAATAAGTGAATTCCTTAATGAAGCCTCATTTTACTTAATTACTCTATCCCTGATTCCACTTAGTGATGCTTCTGTGGATATTGACATCAAATAACTAATTGGCTGGTATATAGTATTTGCAACAATTAGCAATATACTCCTTAATTACTTGCTTATGATGCTTAGCATGATTTTAATTTCATGTTTTAATATTTTTTGATAGTTGGTCTCATTAATAAGATAAGATAAAAACTATAGAAAGGCAGAGAGTTTCAATTAACTTAAAAAACACTCAATCTAACATTGAAATAGTCTTAATATTAAACCTTAACAAATCATTTTACTTTAAAAACACTCTTGTTAATTAATTTTCAGTATTATAATGCTTTACTAAAGTGGAAATGGTAAAAAATTAAAGAGAAAGCCTAAGAGAAGAGCTAAGTAATAGAAATTGAAAATTCATCAATTTTATATAAAATTACTATATTATTTACTTTTAATTTTAACTTATAAAATTTATCAACTCGATACTTAACTTTAAATAAATAACACTACTATAGACAAAATGATTGATTTTAACATAAATAAAAGTCATATTAATGAAATTAATATGAAAATTAAATTTTAATAGATAAAATAACTTAAAACGACCTTAAAATAGTCTTTTTTTTAATTGGTTTATAATGTAAAATTCAAATGTATAATATAGGTTTTACTGTATTATCAATTAATTGAAAAGGGAGTTAATTAATTTCTATTACAATTATAAAAACTATTTGTATATTTATAATAATAATTTAGATGATACCTCTATGGTTGTAGAAAATTTTGAGAATTTCGAACATAATACAAATCTCCTTCAATTGTTTTAATTTTTTTACAATATTTTAATATAGAATTATAAATAAAAATTGCATAGAAATGCGGAATAATTAAACTTTTTTAGTAATGAAGATAATAAGAAATTAAAAAAGCCTAAGTTAAAAAGACACAAAAATAAGCTTAAAAAGAAAAAGGCAGTTTCTAAAAAATTACCCTAAATTAAAGCTTAATGAACATAATCATCTTTTTTTACTATTTCTAATTTAAATAATTGATATGAACCTTTGAATTAAGTACTTTATTTCTAAAATAATCTCATATAATTTAAAAAATCTTATCATTTATAGTAATTTTTTATAAAATATTTCAAACATGCATTGCAAATAAAAATATATAATAGTAATAAATTATATTTTTGTAAAAAAAAATTACACAAATAATGAAAAGATTGTATGAATACAAATCTCTTTTTATTTATAATATTTAAAATATTATGATAAAATAATAGGCTTTCAAAAAGAAATTTAACTAAAGTCAATAATTAAATAATAAAGACAGAGCATCATATAAATTTGATATTAAAAATAATAATTATAAATAAAATAAAAAAGTATTCAATATAATGATACATTATAGCTTTAGTAAATTTACAATATTACAATTTCCCTTTGCTCTTGCGCTTAAACTTTTTAGTTTACTTAATTAATAAATAAGATTTAAAAGGCCTTAAAATCAATAACTCTTATATTAATTTTTAATTGTTAATTTAAACTTATTTACATTCAAAATATTAGATATGAGGGAATGGGGATTCCTGGACTGCATTTCTTTAATTTGTAATTTTTTAAAGGAATTTTAAATATAATTATTTATCAAATACTTTTTCTAAATAATATATTGGAAAAGGGTAAATTAAACTTCTTTAAGGCTTTCATAAAAACTATTTTCATTATTAACTAATTTTATAAGTATCGATAAAAAAGATTCTAGTAATATTTGGATTAGTATAATATGCATAAAGTGGAGTGAATAAAGACGAAAAAAATCAATTATTAAGAAAAATTAATCGTTTATTTAAGAATAAATATTGCTTGTGTAGTTCTCACAAGGTCTTTCTAGCACTATAAGACAAAATATTCAAGTAAAACAAAAAGTGTAATTTACAGAGGAAAGTTTCACATTAAATTTATTTAATCATTAAAATGCATTTATAGAAACTTATCCTTCAAAAATACATATAAAAATTCATGAAATAAATAGTATTTAATTAATTTATGGTAAAGTCATTTATAGAATCTCTCCATTAGGATTATTGACTCAACGTGATTTGTATGAGGAAACAAATCAGCTCCAATCAAAACAATTCTTATATTTTCTTAAAACATTCAATATTGATAATAATCAATAATAGATTTATTGATTTCATATTTTGAAGCAACATAATTATTTCAAAGGTTTAATTTGGTTTTATAATGCATTTTAATGGTTAGAAAGCAGGTGCCTTACGTTTCTTGGTAGGTTCATAGCATAATGCTTGCATGTCTCTCATTTGAGTTTATGGATTGCAGGACACATAGACTAGCCTATCTAAACCCTTGCAAGTTCTCAACAATTTGAGTACATCTTTGTGTAAGCCACTTCTTGGAGGGTCAACTATCCCTATTATTTCAAAACCGAGTGCCTAGCAGTCTTTTACTAAAATTTAATTACATAGAAATCAAAACTTAAATAATTTAATTATGCTAGGTTTATATTAGGTAATACTTCTTCTGCTCTTCCAGCATAGTATTCACATTTGGCAGGGTCGATCAAATCCTTATTCAACTAGATGTTTTATTTTGCATTTTCAATTGCTGATTCTATGATATCAACACCGATAACTTTCCTGGCTTTAGCTGACAAACATATTCCTATTGCCCCTGTACCACAGCAAATATCTAGAACGACAGTATTTTCATTGATTTTAGTAAAATCCTCTATGAGTTTCAACATTTTCTCAAAAACATTAGTGTTTACTTAAAAGAATGCAAATGGGGAAACTGTGAATTTGAAATCGAATAATTGCTCTTCATAGTTCATCTGCCCACTTAAAAGTTTAACTTTGTCGGTTTCTTTATAAGCTCCAGATATTTCGTTAGAAAAGATCATACTCAGAGAGACTATAGTGTTCTATCCTAACTTAGTATTCTCTGAAAAATTAGCTATGAGTGATTATTCTATTGCAGTTAATTGCTCTTGAGTAACTAAAAAGTCTTCCGACACAACAACACTAATTAATACTTAGTTAGTTTTCTTTGACTCTCTAAAGAGTAAAATTCTCCAGAAGCCCTGATTTATCTTTCTATCATAAGGCTCTATACCGCTATCTTTGACAATTTTCTCAATTATTTTTGCAACTTATACTGAAGAAGCCGAAATAGATTTGATGTTATCTGGGTAATCTACGTACATAATTCCCTTACTCATATTTCCCTTATTAAAACCAACACAAATCTCATTATTGTTATGAAATAATCCATAATATATTCAGATTATAAAGAGTTAATTTGATATGGAATATCCTCATATCTTCTTCCTATAGTAAACTCAACTTTGTTTCTATAATGATTGATATAGTCAAGATCACATTCTATTACATGTGAGAGTTCACATGGAAGTTATTTATCCATACTGAACCAAGAAGGTCTTTGCTCTCCATTTTTCAAAATGTCTCTTTCAAGTTAAGAAGTAAAACCCTTTAATACTTCAATAAGTAATAAATGTTTTTAATCAAGTTGATTGAGGAAATAATTGTTGTAATTTATATTGTTTTAACATCACATAAGAAAGAAAAGCCAAAAAAGTGATTCTTTATTTTATCTGAGATTTAAACAATTAGTGAAAATTACAAATAACTATTAAAAATTTTAATAAATTTTGGTTCTCTAAAAGTATAAAAACAATTGTTTTATACTAATTAATTTGTATCAATTAGTATCCCCCCCCCTATAATAATTACCATGATTATGTGTGATAAAATTGAATGATAAAGGAAACACTCTATTAAAATTTAATAGATAAAATGATAAATAGTTTTGTAAAGTACTTATAATCGTGAAGTTTGAAACCATATAAGTATCTGCATTATTTATTAATTCTAGGTTAAAAGTTTCTAATAACTTAAAGTGCTTTTTTTCAAACAATTGTGACTTATTAATATTCATGTTTGTCATATTAGTATGATTGCGACTGTTGATATTAACTTCTAGTGCTGTTCATTTAATGAGCTTGTCTTGTAGCTTCTAATATCTCTATTTAAGTCTCAACAGAGTTATTGCAGATCATAGCTTTTGTGTTGAACCAACAACTTTCACTGTAATCTTGATTCAAAATCAAAACTGACATCTTTTTTCTTGGGGTATCTAAAATGGATTGACTCATTGCTCTTTGTCGACGTGTTTTCGCAAATCTTTCGCTGGTGGTCTCTCCTCTTATTACATTGCCAGTTTAAACGAAGCATAGTAAACTATATGTTAACATTCATGAAAATTAGATACTTACAATAATGGAATCAAGAAAGTAAATACATTCATTAATAGACTGGCAAATTCTTATATACTTCGATATTCCTGAGGTTACAAATTAGAAATATGATTTCACTATATATTAAATATAAAGATTTAAGATGGCTGATAAGTACCTTAGAGTCGAAAAGGCTCAAGATAAGCTCCCGGAAAATGAGATTAGAGTTAAGAGAGGTCCAGGTATTGGAAGATACCTCAGAAGAGCCAACGAGCTCTTGACTGGCAAGGTCCAAGGTCAAGACTCCGTTGTGATCAAGGGTGTTTCAAACGCCATGGAGAACGCTGTCAAGCTTGCTGAGCTCATTAAGCACAGAGTTAGACAACTCCATCAACACAACGAAATCTCAAATGTCACTATTGTTGATGAATACGAACCACTTGAAGAAGGTCTCGACCAACTAAAGTTCGAAAGAAACGTCACCATGCTCACCATTACCTTGAGCAAGACCCCAGTTGACGAAAAGCACGTTGGATATCAACTCCCCATTCCAGACAGCGAAGTCGTTGAATACAACGAAAGACCAGTTGGAGAAGGTCGCCCAGAAGGTGACAGACCAAGAGGCGGCAGAGGTGGCTTCAGAGGAGGATTCAGAGGTGGATTCAGAGGCGGCAGAGGCGGCTCAAGAGGCGTTAGAGGCGGTAGAGGCGGCTTCAGAGGTGGTGACAGAAGACCATACGATGAAAACAGACAACCAAGACAGTATGATGGTGAGAGATAAGCCAGACCATACGACGCTGAGAGACCAAGAGGCAGAGGTGGATTCAGAGGAGAAAGAAGAGAAGGTGCTGAGAGAACCTACGACAGACCTCCCAGACAATACGATGGTGAGAGACAACCAAGACAATCAAATACCCCAAAACCCCTTCTTATCTTATTATTTAAAATATTTTTTTAATAAAATTGTTAAAATGTTACACATTGAATATAATTTGGAAAATACTTAATAGATTTGAAAATATTCTAGTTATTTACCATTTTTTTAAAAGAATTAAGGCATTTAATTTGAAACTAGATTAAAGATTTTGTTAAGTCATTAAAAAAATCTTTTAAATAAATTAAGTATAAAGCTTTGTTCTTGTAAAAACAATTATGAAAAATATTCTTCATTCTCAAAGATACCATAATCACCTGTTAAATCCATTTATATATCATAGCCCGTTTATAAAAAATAAAGGATTTTGGAGTTTTTAATACGACGGTGAGAGACCAAGAGGCAGAGGTGGCTTCAGAGGTGAGAGAAGAGAAGGAGATGATAACAGACAACCAAGAACCTACAATGATAGACCACCCAGACAATACGATGGCGAGAGACAACCAAGAACCTACAATGATAGACCACCCAGACAATACGATGGCGAGAGACAACCAAGAACCTACAATGATAGACCACCCAGACAATACGATGGCGAGAGACAACCAAGAACCTACGACAATGAAAGACCAAGAGGTGGCAGAGGTGGTGCTCCCAGAGGTAGTGCTAGAGGTGGTTATGCTCCATAATGAACGGTCAGCTATCACAATTAGCCATTGAAAATATTTTCGCAAAATCAAATATGATGTGAGGTGCTTCAAGTGAAAACAGGATGTATCAAATCATCATATTTGTCCCATTGCTAATATTATAGAGCTATTTTTCTCAATTATTCATATCTAATTCCCTATTTTTACGAATAAAAGATATACCATAAAAGTCTTGCTAATCAAGAAAGCAAAGCTTATTAAGCCTACTATTAAGCACACCACTCTATTTATCATCTCATGATCTACTTATTTAGAGTTGGATCTTAACAAATCTTTCCTAGGGACTTCATTTATTTCATTCATTAAATCTAAAAGAGGTTAAAGTACTCTTATTGTAACTTACATGTTCCTCCAAGAAGTAGGACAGAAATCAAATAGAGAAATTGTACTATCACAAAGAAGTAAAATGCCGAGTAATTGCTATAAATCATGATTAATATTTACTTGAAATCTTACCCCTTGCCTACGCAATTATTAATCCAAGGGCAGTGATGATCGAACCTATCAACGCATCTATTGCAAACATTACAATGACGACTTCTTGGCGTTCTTATAACTCTGCAATCTGGACAGAGACAATTAGGCTCAAATTATTCAAGTAGATCAATAAATGCTAACTTATTATCTCTCTCCAAATAACCTGGGTCCTTAAACCAAGCATTCAACCAAAGAATCATACTCAAACCAAAGAGTGAAGATGTGAGGTATTTCTGGTAAACTTAGTCCTCTTAGAGTTAAGGGAACAAATAGATGAACATTAACATGAAACTTGCAGTCATCACGATAAAGTAGAATAAAATGTTTTTGAAAGACTTAGTTTGCTTCTTAAATGCTGTTTTCAACATGAAACAGTCACCAATAAAACTAAGTTTTTTTTCTCCAAATCGTTAATTTTAATAGTTAATGAATCTGTGGAAAAGTTAATTAATATTTAAATTTATAATTCAAAAATGGAAAATCTTGAACCATCAGTCGCAACTAGCTCTTTTGACTTTGTAAATCACAAATTTGTAGTTCCAACAAAGAAAATAGATGATAATCAAACACTTGAAGCTTTCAAAAAGTCTGATGCCTTAAATGAGTTACTCTCATTTATTGGAGCAATCACATAATCTGCTTCAAATTCAAGAATGACTGAGACCCCAATTACTGAAGTAAATATTTTGTAAATTTCATTTTTCATTTAGAACTTGAGAAATCTTTATGGTATTCTTGAAACACTTGAATAATGGGTTGATGAGATTCCTCCAGTTCAATAACCAATGAGATTTGGAAATAAAGCTTTTAAGACTTGGCTTGAAAGAGTTAATTCAGTAAGCACAATTTAAAATTAAATTGTTCCTATAGAATGCTGACGAATTATTAAGTCAATTATGCAGATCAGAGGGCTTTGCAAACGCTCTTCCCGAAATAAAAATTTACTTCTCTGAGTCATTTGGCTCTTACGAAAGATTGGATTATGGAACTGGACATGAACTTAACTTTGTTGTTTTCTTGTTGTGTCTTTTCAAACTAAAAATTTTCAGACCAGATGACTTTAAAGCTCTTATCAACAAGGTTTTCCAGAAGTATATCTCCTTAATGAGAAAGATCTAATTGATTTATGTTCTTGAGCCAGCAGGTTCCCATGGAGTTTGGGGTCTGGATGACTACCAACATTTAGCCTTCCTCTTTGGAGCTTCTTAATTGATTAAGAACGATTCATACCTGCCAGAATCTATCCACAGTGAAAGTGCTCTCATCAGGGACAGTGATGACTATATGTATTTCGGCTGCATCAAATTCATCAAGTAAGTTAAGAAGGGAGTGCCATTTGGAGAAAGTTCACCTATGCTGAATGACATCAGTGCTGTTCCATCTTGGGAAAAAGTGACTACTGGTATGATGAAAATGTTTTAAGCAGAAGTTATTGGAAAGTTACCAGTAATTAAGCATCTTAAATTTGGTAGCTTATTGCAATTTAATCCATGAAATTTATTTTAGATCAATCATTTATTAAGAACAAATCTTTCCATCGTAACGATCAAAAACTTGGATTCAATAATTCACCAATAAAACTACTTTGATCTTGCTATACATAATCATGAAACATTAATTTTAATCTTACCAATAAATTAGTTAACTCATTAATTAATGGAACATTGGCTTATGACTCATTATATGCTTTCAATAAATCAATAGGTTTCTAGTCATATTTATCTTAGACATTTCTATCTGCACCTTTGACTAATAACAATTTGATTCCCTTAGTTGATCTTATATCTTCACTTGATTTTACTGCTAAATGTAGAGCTGTCAATCCTTTAGCATCAACTGCGTTTATATCTGCTTCCCATGCTAGTAAAACAATGAAATACTAGCTTTAATTATGAAACTCAAAGTCTCTTAAATTTATTATAATCACAAAGTTTATGTAACTGAGTGAAAGTTCAGCTCCTGCGAAAGCTGCCCAGTGAAGTGGAGTGCTATCACGTTTATCTTTGGAATTAATGTCTAAGCCCGATTCATAAAAATAAGTAAGTGAAGCTGGCTAATCTCCTTGAGCAGCTACATGCAGCATATTTATTGCCTAACGATTTCTTGCAAAAATATCTGCTCCGTTTGCTACTAAAAATCTTATGAGTTTCATGTTTCCATGAAATGTAGCAAAATGTAAGCATGTAAAACCTTCTTCTCCCTTCGATGCTTGATTGTAAAATACCATATTGGTAAATATGTTTTAAAAGTCATTAAACACATATTGATTGATCCATTAACGTAGAGTTTCTTTATTCTCTTAAAGTTGCTCTTCTTTGGTTAATTTTTCTTGACTACCTGGGGTAGGTGTGATTATTCTGTTTAGAATGAAATCGCATAAAATATAGCATGCTTCCTCTACATTTTTAAAAGCTGCATAGTGAAGAGGAGAATATCCTGACCTGTCATATATCTCAGTCAATTTTATAATTCAAAATATTTATACGAGTATTATTAACTATGATGATTTACTACTAATTTAATTATGAAAAAATAGTTATTGAAGTTTATATTTGTTATCAATTCATATCTATGACTGGTCATATCCAAATGCTATTACAAATCCCCGATTTCCTGCCTCTATATATACTTGAATATCATCTTTTCATCTCTGCGTTCGTCCATTGAAGAGTCGAATGTCTCAAATTAGACCTTGGCTTCCTACTTATATTGATTCTAATTTTAGAACTAATGTGAAGTGTTTTTATTCAAGTGCTATTAATCTTGCTGATTATTATTGTTAAAGCCAAAAATATTATAGTTATTAAAGACTTGATAATTGCAAAATTATAACAAATCCTTTAAAATCTTACAATATTTTTGTGGAGATTTTATTGTGATGAATTGCTATGATAAACTTGTTATTATTAAACCAAATATAAATAATATTTCTTAAAGAGATAGGGAAGTAGAATTAAATTATATCATTTTTATACTATGCAATATTTAACTTAGGACCCTCTATTGTCTCTTGCACTGGCAGTTCGGACACTGGGCTCTTCCTCATCCATAAAATCGTCAGGGGTGCGGAGGTCTGAAACCTCGTCCTAGCTATTAGATTTTTATGAATCTGGCGTGCTCAGAAGTGACTCTTACACTTTAATTTATATAATTTAGTTGCTTTCATTTATATAAAATTAATTAGAGCAATAATAATGTCGCTATATATTAATAACTTTGCTTCTTTTATTATTTTCTAGCATTTTTAAAACGTATTTATAATATTTTAATTTGCAAACACGAATATACTTCACTGTTTTATTTTATTGGATAAGTAATTTATAAATATATATGATGTTGTTCATTTTATGCTTAATTAATTATTTTTATATTATAAATATGGAGAGTATAGGTAGTGCTTAAAACATTCAAGAGCAAGCTTCAATTGTAGATTAATCAGCTCACTCTGATAATCCCATAATATTTACATTAATTTTAATTAAAATGCAATAGAAAATTATAGGATATTATGGTATGTTTTTATATATAATCAACCTAAGAACGAAGAAGTGAAAGAGTCAAAGTAAAATGATATAAATAAAGAGAGGCAGTTCAAAAGTCAAGTTATTCCAGTGAGTTTATGCGTCACTGGATTGCAGCCACATATGATTGAGAAGGACCTTATAAAATTCTTTATGAAGGCACTTAATAGAGAAGATTTACCCCTACAAGGTGTCCTCAAAAAGAGAGGCAATATTCCTCTAAATATTAAAGTTAAAAATATATGCTATTTTTATTTTGTGCACAATATATTTGCATTAGTTTATTGGTTGATTTAAAATTGAAATCAACTATAACTTTGCTTTCTTGTCATTTACAGACTAAGAGCAATTGAAATCTTTCAAAGAACTTTTGAAGAGGGGAATTTCATGCATATATAATTTAATAATATTCTTTGTGAATCTCAGCCATAATACAAGGTCTTTCCTTAATTTGCTAAAACTAATCATCATTATAAGATTCGTATTTTCTTTTAAAAAAAATTACATCTGATCAGATTTTTTTCAAGCAAAATTAAATAATGGTCTTTTATATCATAATTATTAAAAATAAATTTTGTTAATAAACCTGTTGATATTGACAAACAAGTAAATTAATGGTAATTAATTTTTTTAAAAATAGAAAATATAATTTAATCTTTCTGTGTTAATATAAATTAATATATATATATATATTGAGTATTTCCCAACTTTTTATGACAGAAATCATGCCCAACATGCCAAAAATGCGTTTAAAAGAATCAACCAAGAAAATCAACGCAAAAGAGTTTAAACCCGTAAAAGATAGGGAAGGCATGAGATAAGACGCTGATCGCAAGAAAGAAAGACAATTCTAGAATATAACGCCAGAGGAAATTGCTGAAGAAATGAAAATTAGTGTGGAGGATAGAGTCACTCCTTATCATCATTTGGATTACCCAGAGCAAATTAAGAGGAAAGAATAGTAGCTTATTGAAGTGTTATAAAATGTCATTATATATAAATATAGTGGCATTCACTAATTACTTTATTCACTCTACAACTTTTAAGGAATCGAATAAATATAGATAACAGAATTAATTAGCTATATAAATAATACCTTCACTTTTTAATCATAGTAATTAGATGTCTTGATCTATGCTTAGTGAGCCCATTTTCACTGCTACAGATAAATTCGAATGCGGGATGCTCAGGGAATTTATTTTTTTCTGCTGGAAGTTCATCATCAGTGTGGTACAAGAAGACTAGTATTGCTTTATATTTAATAATTAATCTATTTAATATGATATTTCAAAACTATATTCAATAAAAAGACTAATCTACCACCTGCTTTAAGCAATCGAGAAGCATGTTCAAGCAAATCATCATAAATTTCTATAACATCATATTGCTCTTTCATACTATAATGAGGCTCCTCTTCTTTCTTCTACTCTTCTGAGTTCTATAAGATTTAATCTGTATCAACTTCTTAAAGCTATTTATCGAGCTTTTCCTGTTCCAATCTTTGTTAACGTTTTTACTTGTTATCACTGATACCGATTTTGTGAGTTCTTGCTCTCACGCCATATGGAGGATCACAAATAATAGCATCTAGTATGGGCCCGCGCTCACCTAAACAGTGAAAAGGGGGCTTTGAAAAATCTGAGGCCATGATTTCAGGTCTTGGAATTCCATAGTAATCGAAGTTAGTGAACACATCAAAACGCTTGATTTTGTCTGCATCCTTAATCTTATCAATGTTCTTTGATTTTCTGCCTACTCCATACCCTTTCAATACTCTGATATCTAAATCACTCCCATATTGAATGCAACCGAAATGACTGCAAGATACAGCTATTGAGCCTGTTCCAACGAAGGGATCATAAACGAAGTCAAATTCTTTCACTTGGCCCTGATTTGCCATAAGGAAAGCCAGTTCGTGATCTGTTGAAGTAGGACCTAAATAAGGTCTCTTTTTTAGGTCATATCGTACATGAAAAGTGTCTTCCTCAATTCTATTCGATGCTATTTCCCTGCCGAAGTAAATCATGTGATCTTCGTTATTTTTATAAGGCAATATATAAATTTGGCTTATGAATTATACTCTATAGATATTTGAGCATAAATTTCATTAATAAATTATTCTCTACGACTCTATAGGTAATTTCTCCGTTCTTAATATCAATCCTCTTATTGAATGGAAATATTCTAAATGACTCAATAATTTTAATCTACTCTTAATGACTAATTTTTCTACCAATGCCTTCAATGCTAAATTTAAAGCTCTTGTCTAATTCTAATATTGGATATAATTTTTCCTTATCTACGTTTTCTAGCAGCTCTTCATAATAATTATAATTATTTGTAGGAAACTTTAAGCAATAATTTAAAGTTTAAAATTAAATCATAAGTCTTTCCACTAGAGTAAACATCGATAATTTCCTTAATTAGTATAGATCTGCGAAGTATTTTGTGCGCGATATCTTCATTTGGTAAGTTCACATACACTTATTTTATTTATTTAACAATGACATTTAAATAATCCTCAATATAAATAATATTTTTGCATATAAATTATTTACACTAATGGGTTCTTTTATATGTCTCTCAACGATTCCTTAGGTTAAACAAACAACTGCTCTCTTCTGACACCATGCATGTCAGCTAGCGTTTCTAATTCATTTAAGCAGAAATCCAGATACTTGAATTTCTTGATAAAGTGCACGAGATAGCGAGAAGTGGAAGCTACTAGTTTAGACTCCATTGATTAATTATTAATAAATAGTATAATTTCAAGTTAATGCTGTTTTATTTTAAATTAATTTAACCACTAATTAATCAGATACACATTTAATGCCACTTGCTCTTTGAATTGTAAGCTTTCTCTGTTTTTACTATTTTTAACTCTGCTAAACTCATTTCTTGAGTGGGGCAGTGGTAGTTGCAGTGTCTTTCTTCCACTTGTGAGCCATCTCCAGTATCTTCAAACTCTTCTTTTATTCCATAGCATCATCTGGGAACAAATAATCGTAGTATTCTTCCCAGCCACCTTCTTGGTCGTTCACTTCCTCGCCAGTCTCTTAATTGATAACCTTGACCTTTCTTCTCTTTTTTACTTTCTTTGGTATTTTAGCTCTAACTTGCTCTAATTAAGTCATATCACCTAGAGGTCCTTCTTCAAATCTAAGCCAATTTTCAAGAATCATGAGTCTTTCCTCTTTGAGATCGGGCTCTGTGGTTTTGAAATGGTTGTAAGCTTGGAAGAAAATTTTGCGGGCTTTGTCGGGGTCTTAGGCGTTTTCTGACTCAAATTTACTGTAGGAGAGCCATACTTTCAGATGCTTACTCTTACTTAATAGTCGTTGATAAAATATTAAATAATTTATACATCAAAGAGTATTTATTTAGCTCTTAATAATACTTATGTTTTTGTCAACCTGACAATTATACTAAGTTATTCGAAGTAATTTAAATCAAATTATTTGAAAATACATATTTTTATTAAAAAGACATAAACCCTTAAACTAAATTATATATAATACTATTTGATTATTATATTTATTTCTTTTTTTTGGAATATCTTTTTCTGTGAATAATTAAAACTTTTATCCTCGCCAATAATTATTAAATATATTTAATTCTTAGATAAAGAGATCTCACTTTGTCAAAGTCACCTAAGCTAATTTCAAAGTCCAAATAAGACTACCAAACTTTCTCTGGCATATCCAAGTTGTGATTGGAAATTGCTAGTTAAATTTTCATAATTATCTAAATAGTCATTATATAAAATGTAACTAGTTCATAGATCTCTCTTGCTCTATCCACTTCGTCCAATTAACTCTCAAAATCAGCATAGTCAATCCATACTGATGAATTTTATGAGAATATTTCAATTTACTTGTTGTAGATAGTCCTGCATCTATCCAACTGGCCTAACTGCATTTCAATCTGTGCGTAGGCTTTGAAGATTTTTTATTTTGGACATTTTCCCATTGATTGCCCTAATTCTTAAATTTACAAAGATTTAGATATAATCAATTAATCTTAGAAGCTGTAATGCTAATATCTGAGCTTATCAATTAATAAAAAATACTTTAATATATACTCTAATACCTTTCTGCATCTATCGAGATTTTTCTGTCTTAGTAGGAATTAGGCAAACATAATCCAAAGTTTTGAGAAAGTAAAACGTTCATGTGGTATCATTTCAAACAGTAATTTCTCATAAATAGCTTATGCTCTCTCTATATTCAAAGCCTATAACTCTTCAAAGACGGCATAGTTAATCCACAAGTATAATAATTTAAAAATTTTTTAATTTTTACCGCATAAATGAAAACGAGAGAAGAGTTACGATTATTTGAATTTATGAATTATAGACATATCTCTTCCAATATCTCTTTTCTAGAACAGGTGGCACGTTTTACAAGGCTCTCTCATAAATTTCCCTTGCTCTCTCAATACTCCCACTTTGCTCTTCTAGTCTAGTATAATCAAACCACAAGTCATAGTCATAGACTTGATTCCCAGCAGATGCTTGTTGTACATTAATATAAAATGCCTAAATCTATAGCTCCAAAAATATTACTATTGATTAATAAAATCAATTTATTGTTGCTGCTTTGCGATTTCTGCTTCTAGGAAGTGCCTACGTTTTGTAAGAATAACATCCTCCATTTCTTCTCTACTGCCATATTGCTTCTCGAATTCCAAAAATTACTGATACAGCCTATTTGCTCTCTCCTTAGGCAAATTATTTCATTTTACACTCTTATTTCACAAACTTATCGAGAAACTTACATAATAACATAATGTAAATTATTAAAATATTCCAACAAATTATCAAGAGCATATTTGTAGAGAATCTTGGCTCTTTCATGCTCATGGAAACGTATTTCAAACTTGGTGAATTAGATAAAGAAATTCTCATCGAAAGCCTTTGGACCTAATTCTGCGAGAGCTCTCTCATAGAATAATCTTGCTTGGTCTTTGCTACGGTGTTAAACTATGTCATTTAATATAAAATTTATTTAAGAAAATAGTAGAATACTGACTGGAAGGGTAGATTATAATAAAATACTTATAGTTTACTCTTCAAATTTAGCTGCTTTAATATAACTACTGACTGTAGGATTTACATCTATGTAAATTAATACAGATATTTAATCGAATAATACTTGATTATATTTTAAGAATAGTTTATCTTTCAAGAATGGTTCTACATTTATCTAGCTATCCCTGTCTTTCTTCAAATTTCAAGTAAGCATTCCAGGCGTTTTCTTGAGGCTCCCAGGTCATCCAATCTTCAAAGATTTTTCTTGCTCTGTCAAACTCACCTACCATTTCTTCCATGTAAGAATACTTGTACCAGAATTGATCTATCATTTTAATTAATTAAAAGTAATATTTCAAAAGAATAGTTTAGGTTATATAATTGATCTACTCTAGGGAGATGCTTGCAGGCACGTTCCCATACATTTCTAGCATGATTTATGAACTTATTTTTCATTTCCATCTCTGCATATTTCAACCAAAGAGTAACATGCTCGAAATCAACAATTAATTGCATCAAAATATCATCGTAGATTTCGGTAAAAGCATTTAATCATAGATTTAAGCTTAAAAATCAACATCCACGGTTCTCTCAAAGACACTTCTAGCTCTATCAAACTCCGCAATACTGGCTTCCCACTCGGCATACTTAATCCAAGTACCCATGTGATGCCTCTATTTCCTTATCGAGTCTTCAAATTCCTTCCTCGTCCTATATTTATACTCGTCCAATTCGTCAGAATCCCTGATCACTTGCTGAAATGTCTAAGACTCATCCGTTTTGTAAAGCTGTGACTCTCTAAGGAGCTGCTCAGCTGTGATTTAGATCTCAGCTGCGTTGTAGTTCTTTGTTTGGGGCACTCGCATAATACCCAAGTGCTAGTTTGGCAGGGCAGTCGAAGTTGAGTTGGCTTGTTACTCCGCTTAGGAAGCTAACTACTTCTAGAGTTCGTTCATTAAATTAATTATAATTATTATAGAAGTAATACTATTATAATTCTTTTGAATTAAGAGAACCTATTGTCGTTAATTTTTAACTTGTTAATGAAATTAAAATATATAAATTAAATTCAATCTTACCAATCAATCAATTTTACTTCAATATTAATTTAGTGATTATACACTATTTTGACATTAAATCTCTTCATCTACTTAGATTTAATTCATTTTGACAACGACTTATTTCCCTCTTTTATTAAGAACTTTATATTAATTAAATAAATTTAAATTAAATACTCAATATTAGTTAATTTTTATATGCTTTTTTTAATTTTAACTTAGATTTCTTACTATGTATTATTGCTGTTTAATTTTGCTTTTTAAGCTGTATTTCTGAATAAATCAATTAAATGTTAATTTTTCATTATTGGAGCCACCTCTCCCCCTTATTTCATTTCTACATTTGTATAGCTTTATTCGTAATACTACGCTTATATCTATTTTAGATTGTTTTTCTATGGAGTTTTTTATAAATCATTTTAGTCTTATTTTCTATGAGGTATCTTATTTGACAAGAGAATGTCGTTAAAATTTTGATTGTTAAAAGCAGAACTTAAATTTCTTTGATGTTTGGAGTGAATTGGGTTGTTTAGTTAAGGGGTTTTGGTTTAGGACATTGAATTGTTATTTTTATGGTGTTTATTTTAAAGGGATGAAACTTGCAAGGAAGTGTTGCTTGATATCTCTAATTAAACTTAATTTTATAATTTATTAAAATTGCTTTGAAAATAGGTCATAAATAACTATGAAAATGTAATTTTCTAAAAATATAGAAATTTAAATTAAAGAGTTTATTGTTGACTCTACTTTTCGACATTATTATAAATATTTTCTTGAATGTAAGTAGCTTAATAGGGATTGTTTGAATTTGGCAAGGAAGACTTATTAAACATTTGCGTGTTTTACTATCGAAAATGAGGCCGTAATATTTCAAATTAAATGTAAAATGCTCATAAATATTCTGTGAGGTTAGCCAATTTATGATTAGTTTTAAATTGGAGTTTAGTTTCTCTCAAATAATTACTATTAATATTGCCCTTTAGATTCATTTATTTATTAAATATTGTCAAATCTTTGTTAATAACTTAGTATATTTTAATTCACTACTTAAGGTTTCTACTGATAAGAAAATTTATAAGTTAAAAATTAAGTTTATATATCATATGTAATGATAAGAACTATTCCTTATGTGCAAGTTGCTTTTTAAAATCACTTATGGCTTTTTCTTCACATTAGTATTGAAATTTTACTGAGTATTTTTTAGACTAATGTTGAAGTAATTATTTTAAGTTGTATTTTTAGAGCTTTATTTGGAGTATATAGGGGGACTATAGGATTCTTCATTTTTTTGTTACTATAAAAATGTTTTACTGATAATTGATTCAGGTTCAAAACTTAAGTTTAAATTATCCTACATGAAACTTAGATGCTTTTAAATAAAATGAGAAAATAGTTAAAAATTTGTATAATAAAATAAAAATAAAAATTTAAGCTGATATTTTAGGTTTGAATTTTCCATTTAAGATTTATCATCATATTTCGGAATATTTTTCTAAGAAAGCATTATACTTTAGTTGAAATCGTTGCTCAAGATATCTTTTAAGCTTGGCTTCTAGCTTCTTAATCGCATATTAAAATTTGTGTTTATCCCAAGACTTGCTCTCACTTTTGTTAAAATTAGTAAATTTATGAAATAAAGAATTGAGAATATATATATATGTAAAATAATTATCTCATTCCTGGATTTGCTGTAGAAAGTCTTAATTGCTATTATTAGTTTTAACCTTCTATATAAATCATAAAGTTGTTCTAAGTTTTCAATTACTCATTCTATTATTCTTATTAAATATATTTTGCAATAAAATAGTAAATGGCACTTTTTATAATAAATCAATATTTAAAAATTCTATAATTGATGCTAAATATTTCCAGGTGTGATTATGTTTCTTTTCTAATTGCTATAAATTGAGCTCCCTCTCACGTTACTCTTACTTATAAGAGCACGTTATTTGACCTAACTCAAAGGCTTTTACATTTTTTAAACCAAAGTTTTGTTGTTCTGTTCATCCCTCTATCTTGATATTTAATTCACCAAGTCATTTCTAGAACCCAAATTTATCAAAGCCATTTAAGTTTAAGGCTGGATGTATTATACCACAGGTTAAGGGGGTGGGACTACTTTTATTTCTTAGTTATGTTAGGGACCAGAATGGATGTACCTCTTAAGCAAATCGAAGAATTCATTGTTACTCTTATGAGTCAAAGTGAACGATAAGTCTTAATCTATGTCGTGACTAGCTGCAGTTTGGTGTTGGTAATGCACTCCTTGAGTGTTTCTTTTATAGTGACGTTTTGAGTTTTCAGAATTTGGATCTTTAATGCGAATTTAAGGCTTCATATTGTTTATGATCTGTTAGTTTTTTACTTGATAGACAACTTCCTTCCTTGGTGAAGAGGCATTCTTTTACTCATTTTAAGTAATTATGATTTTTCTGATCTTTTTAGGGGTAGGTTAGCTATCAATTTACTAAGGCAAATTTTATTTTAAATTTTCTTTTTTCTTTTCATTTGACTATGGGTTGTTGTTGACTTTTAAGGGCAATTTTGAAGTCATTTTATCATTGAAATTGAACTATGGCTTGGTTTTCTTTTTGGAAGTTTCATCTATATTTAGTTTAAAATAATATAATTTCTATATTCTCTAAGTAAGCTTCGAGACAGTTTTGTATTCTCAAACAATCTTCATCAATTTCGTCCTGCTCTTTGGGATTTTCTTCGTCATCTGAAGAATCTCCTTTCATTGAATCTAAATCACTCTCATTCAATAATTTAAAATTATAAATTTAAAGCAGTAAGTAAAAAATCATCAAAGGGGTGGTTCAATTTTAAGGGATAATGAATTTATTGAGATTCAATAATTAATTCTAACTTAAAAGTTTTAAATTCTTTAGCATATTAAAATTTACTACGCTTTTATTATATACGCATATTAGTATTATTCCAACTTATATTTCTATAAACTATTACAATATTTAAAATCAATCAAAACACTAAGGTTTAAAATTGGGAGTTTTATATTACACAGCTGCTCGTTTATATCATTTCCATGATGCTACTGGTTTGTGGTATTATTGTTATTATGATACTCATTAACATTAATGTTGCTCTTCTTCAACAAATCCCTCTTTATTTCTCCAACTATATCCTCAAGCCTTTTCAATGGTTAGTCCCCTTCTTAATGATTAGCTTAATCCTCAAACATATACATTGAATCTTCTAGTAATTGCTAATCCAAAGAGTTGGCATCCTATTTGTTTATAACATCTTGTCTCTGCTTTTCAGGTCCCTCGAGATACTCAAAACCAGCCAATCTAGGGACAAAAAAGCCTCTGTTAGTTAATTTCTTAGTTTTTTCTTCTGCTTCTTCTTTGTGAGTCTAAAGCTAAAATATTGTGGGTTTAAGGGCAAATTAATGTGAAGTAGTCATTTCATCATCTGAATCGTTGTCCTATATAGAGTTTTTAGTTTATGTTCTCTCTAGCATATCATTGTTTAAAATCTATAAAAATAGAAGAATGCTTTCCTGTATCTCATGAGACTGCTAAGACTTGATTTATAGGTTATTATACGTTTTTCTTCGCAGTTTATTTCGTTTTCCTCCGCTTTAAGTCTTAGCTCTGACTTTCTTAATCTTATTGTCCTCCTAATCAAGTTAATCATCAATCTCTTCTCTGAATTCTTCATAATCCTCTTCACCCAGTATGTCTATAATAGTTCTCTTCCTAGTCTTTCGCTGCTTGCTCATAAGTATGGCTTTCTTTATTTTCTCTCTTTAATGTTGTTCCATAATTAAGAACCAGTCTAAGATAGTATCACCAAGTTTCTCACCGAAATACTAGAGAGATGATATTCCAAAACTTATAGTTTGCCTCTCTTTATTTAAGAAACCCATTATAGAGGTCTCAATTGTATAGGATTAAGGTAAGTTCAAGTTTCTGCAGAAGGTTTATCTCACTGAATTTACTTTATGAGGTTCATTTCTAAATCTACAAGAGTAGTATCTAAACATTTAAGTTTTTTCTTGGATAAGCTTTGGCAAAATTCTAAGCTTCAAGTAATGCTCTGAGTGAAGTGGGAAATAAGGTCCATAGATAAATATTACGATATTAATCTTTAAAATAAAAAGATTTAATTATACCGATTTCTTGCTAGAATGAGAATGAATATCAAAGAAGAATGCTAGTCTCTACTATTAGTTTGCATGCTTTTTAAAACTTACTGCTTCAGGGTTTAACCTTTGTGAAGCCTCCCTATCTCCGAAATTTCTATTTATATCGCAACCAGCTAAAGAAGTCCTATAATTCCCTATAATAACTCCATCTGGATTAAGCATTGGGACTATCTTGAACACTACTCTCTTTCTCAATTCTTATGCTTTATAGTTTTCAGAAAGCAAATATCTTATCAATCCATGTATTAACCAACTAGAATGTGTCTCTCCAGGATGAAGTCGTCCACAAAGCAATACAGTTTTCTTTCTTTTATTATTTTCACTAAAATCAGTTATTGTTAAAAGTGGAATGTCAACTCCAGACAAACTTCTCCCTAATACTTCCTTTTTAAAGATAAGGTTCCCTATCTTATTCTCTGGCTTCTATTAAATCTCTTCAATTGATTTTATGAAATTTTATTGCATAGTATAACTATATGGAATAGCATATGCGAACCAAACTTTGTCAAGATCAAACTCGAAAGTGTATTCATAACTGAATGAGAAGTAAGTTTTGCTATGAAATTATAAAAAATTAAACTTTTAGATTACTTAAAAGAGTTCATTGTAGCCCTTGATAGCTTACTAGATTTATAAGCTGTATTTTAACCAGCCCTATGCCATCCAAATCCATCTGTTGCACATTTCTATCTAGACCATGCTACTGGTCTCATACCCTATATAAAATGATTTATTTATAAAAAGTTTTTACTTAGTTATAAAGTGAATTTGGCTTGGTAAAATTGAGGATATTTATTTTTATTGTACTACCTTTCTTAAACTTGCAATTCTAACTACATTCTATACTAAAGTAATACCAGCATTAGTGTGATCTACTATTTGTATCTAGCCTCATTAGCAAATCAAATTCATTTTCACTGACTTTTCCAACAAAGTCCAAGTTTCCTGATTCAAAATTGGAGTCAAAAATTAACTCATCTTAAAAATCCCAGTATCCACCTTTTTTGTTTATTATCTCTGCTGCCATATCCTAATCGTTTTCGAATTTAGGCATAGGTTTAAGGAAATTTAAATTTTAATCTAGTATCGAATTATCATCTTGTATTTGTTCAACAAATTAAGTGAATGCCTCTTCATAGCTAAATTAATTGGCTTCATGATACTTTGGAAACTAAAAGTTGTAAGCACTTACAGTCATATTTTATCCATCTTCTTACTAAATAGGCAATTTTAACTGTTTATTAGCAAATTATTCGTGCATCTTGTAAGTGTTTGGAAATCTTGGGCCCACATATAAAACGGTTTGGTAATTAAATTGCTCCAAATTATATCCCAATAAACCGAAGCACAGGGGTATTGGGGGTGTTTCCTTATCTGCTTCAGGTTTCCAGCCAAATTTCAAATCTGGCATGAGTGAGATACCAGCTGCTACAAGAGGCAAAGGCATGAATAAATCTTTTTCTTAATCAATTTTTATTGGTTCTTACAATTGTAAAATTTAATACTAAAAATATGGCAAATAGCAAAGAAATGAAAAATATATCTCCATAAAATAAATACTTTTTAAAAATTGCATTAAAGTATCATCATTTATATGTAGCTAATTTGAATCTTTCTTAGAATCCTTATCTGAATCTTCTTTTTCGAAATATAACTCATCTTCGTCTTCATTTTCCTGTAAATACCCATCTTCACTTTGTGCATCTATTTCTTGTTTTTATTGATAAAATTATTTCTTTTAATCTCACTGGTTTCCCTAGGACTAGGCTTCTTTTATTGTTAGAATAGAAATAATAAAAGAAAATATTAATCAAAAATTAATAAATAAGTATGTATACTTATTCAACTAAGTAAAAAATGAGTTAATAAATAGTTTTTTAATAATTAGAGATTTGTTATTATATTTACTTAAATTATAATTCAAACATTCATGAAAAATGTCTGTAAAAATAAACAAGGTCTTAATTAAATATTTTATTTTGTAATGATTTCTGGAATATGAAATATTAAAAAAAAACATAAATCATATTATAAGTTCTACTTTAATTTAAGAATTATCCCTAGATTTATACTATTTTGTCTAAAGTTATATGATCATGAGAAATAAATATTTCTGGATACAAGCTGAATTCGATTTAATTTTGTAATTAATTAATTTGATTATTTACAAAACAATTATATATTGTACAATACTTTTTTAATAAATCCCAAACATAGAATTCAAATCTTTTGGCATTATAAAAATTATTAAAAATAAAGAGTATTCTCTAAAAATGTTGAAACTTTTTAAAAGTATTAATTTATTCATAAAATATCTTTTTATAATATTTTATTAGATAATATGAAATTTCTTTACACAATTAATTTATTATATTATATTGCCTTTTATAGCAAATCAGTTTTATCTCCATAATAAAAAAAACAATTATTTACAAGCAATTATAATTAAATTTAGAATATTAAAATTTTGAAAAACTTCAAAATTTATATCAATACTTTTCCTAGAAAATAGAATTTAAAAGATTATAAAACAGAATTATACTTTAAAATTATTATTGAATTGTAGCTGTTCTCTATAAAAAAAAGCAGGAAATTTTCATTCTTTAAAGTTATAAGTAATTAAAAGAAAATAGCAAAAGTACAACATCAAAATTTTTAAAATTTAGAATATTTTACTCATTAAATTAAATCTACTCAAGTCAAGAAGTTTATATGCATTATGTTAGATTATAATAAACTTATATGCTATTCATTTTTATGAAATCATAAATTTAGATCTAATTACAAATTTGGATTTATTCACTTATTCAGCCATAAAACTCTTCTCGATTATAATTTGCAAAATATTAATATTTTGTTTATTTTTAACTACTTTATTGAAATATAGACACATTAGTAGGGATAATGCACTATATATCTTAGAGTAATATTAATATAATTAAAGTAGTAATGGGTGATGCTTAAAAATATAAGTAATAGCAATAGTAATTGTAATATTGCTAATAAACTTATATTTTGATGCTTAAATTAATGATTAGAATTCATATTTAATTACATTTATATTTTGTAATAAATACCATCGCCATTGTTAAGCAGCAAGTAAAATCATTTTGATTTCGCTGCTCATTCATTGAATGAAGACGATCACGTAGATTTAGTCTAAGAACATACCTCATTCCAGAATGACCTCACTTAGTCACAAAGTTTCATACTTCATCAACCATTCATTCTACTTTATATTAGCATATATATTTTAAAAATGGCTCGAAACCCCTTTGATTAATAATTCAAATTTAAGCTGAATTTATATAATTTAGGGATTTAAATTTACTTAATAAATGAAACAAAAATTTCATAAAAATAATCAACCAGCTAAGAAATTGAGGTCAAAAAGTAATAAAGTGAAAATATAGGTTTTTAAGTAAACTTAAATTGAAATTTCACCAATCAAGACCCCAAATGCTGGTACTATCGGTGGTGGAATTTAGGGACTTTTGATGAATTATAATGGCTAATATAAACAGAAATGAATCGCTACATGAACGAATAAGAAAGCAATTAAAATGTGCTGAGTCCACTCTTTAGAAAAAAAAAGAAGAAATAAATTGAGATTGGCAGCCCAAGGAGTTCACTAATACAAATTATTTTTAGTGTATATATTGTTTGAAATTTAATTTAAGTTCTAATCAAAAGAATCCAACTCATATCAGCAAAAACTAGGGTATATCACAATATTATTATAAATTTTTTCCCATTTCCAAAATATTCCTCAAATTTACTCTAAATTTCAATCTGAAAACTGAAGATTATGTAATTCAAGTCATTTTATGATTTGAACAGTAGCAATTTTGCAATAATAATCTGGGTTCTTATTTTTCACTAAATACTTCACAGATTTATTTTTTTGTGAACTAGATAAAATACATTACTTCCTCAAATTTTATAAAATTAAATTCTTTCTTAACATTTGATATTTATAAAGCAATATTGCACTTTTACAATTGAAATTAACTAAATGAAATTCTAGCTTTAAGGCAAACAATGATAATATAAATTCATCATAATTTTGATGATATAAATTAATATTAAAATCATAATTTTATTAATTAAATAAATTAATGATATTGCTGTTCCAGCAAGTTAACTTAAAATAAATTTTAAAAAGCATAAAAGTTTTATAATAACTTTATAATAATTATGGCTTTAAAATAAAAATGATTTGTTTTAATATTTAAGCTCTCGAGTTTTAAAAATATTAAATTAAAGAAAATAATAGCCATAGTTTATTGAGAATTTGAGCTATAAAAATATATTTATTGATTTTTTCTTGTTTAAAAGAAATCAGAATTATTATCATGTATTGAGGAATTTAATAGGAGGGAGTAAATTTTTTCATATTTTTACTTTTAATTCCAATATTATTATAGAGGAAAACTAAAAATTTAATTTATTAAATTTTAGATTGGTATAAATTAGATCCATTTTCCAAAAAAGGGAAAATATGGAAAAAATTTATACAAAATTAATAGCATTTTTTCCTTATTTATTTAATAATTTTTATGTCAAAGGTCATATTTCAATGTCGCCTAAATTTATAAGCTTTTTTACAGCATATAAGCTCTTTATAATATAATTTTATGCTTTCTTATATCTAATAATTTATTTTATAGAGTCAGGAGATTTTTCTATAATAATTTAATGAAATTAAGAATGAACTTAATTTTAATATATAAATAGTAATTATTTTTATATTAATAATTTTTTGATAGTAGTATTTTTTAAGAAAGATTTTTTTTATTTTATAACATTATTATAATTAATTAAATTATAGTATAATTGATGACATATCCTCAGCCTAGTTAAAAGACGTGTTGCAAAGCTAGCCGAGTTTTAAACGCAAACGCTCCTTAACGCAGTCGACTTTCAAAACTAGATAACAGAGGCACTAGAAACATCTGCAATTATTAATCAATAAAAAGTCCAATTCTGATAATAATTAGCTTCATCATATAAAAATATAGTCATATAAGTATAAATGTATGATATTTAATATGAGATATACAATTATACATATATATATATATTTAAAATCCTAATAATTAATTCGGGTAAGAAAGACTAAACGAAGAGGTAATAGATAAATCCTTGATTAGCTCAGCTTCCCCATTCTTCAAATCTAACAACAAAAAGCGAGTTAAAAAACGAAAAGACTAATTCGGTGTGAGGATTGTAAAAGGCCAAAAAAATCATAAGATTTCTTTTATTGATGATGTTATGGACTATAAATTGGCAGAAATCAACATAGTAGAAAGTTTTTATTATTATATTGTTATTTTTATAATGAAATTCCTCTTTAAATCTAAAATTTTTTAAATCATTGATTAAAACTGAAAGTTTAATATTAAAATACATTAAAAAGCTACAAAGAGTACTATCGGTATGATAATAATAGAGAAACAGAAGTCGCCTGTAAATTTTGTTCTATATATTGATCAGATATCACTAAAATCAGTAAAAACCAGCAAATTAAAAATCTAGCTCTATAGTAATTTCGAATCAATTAAGTTATAACATAAATTGAACTATATGGCATTTTGGAAAAATTAATAATATTTATTCAATTAAATTTAAATAAAATTAATTCATAAACCATAACATTCCTTACCAATTTATTCAATTGAAAATATTTTATAAATATAAACTTTTAATAAATAGCCAGAACTACAGAATAAAAAGAATAATTTATTTTTGCTTATTTCAATAAAAACTAATGAAATTATTAGGAAAATACTGCAAACATTAAAAGTTATTGGACTACATTCTATCTTTATAGGATTAAATAATTTAATATTTATAATATTTAATGTATTAAAACTTGAAATGTAATTTCTAGGTATTATCAGGTAAACTAATATTGCATCTGTGGATATTTTAGACTTCAAATTTATTTATAATGTATAATACATTAGAATATTTGTTGAAATAAATTCTAAGACTTTAACAGTTTATTTACATCCTTTAATTAATATTCTTACTTCAAGGATATAAATAGCGAAATTTATAATTCAAATTATAATTAATTAAATATCTTTATTATCATTTTGATCAAAGTAAGTTCATGATCCTAACCTCAACTTGTAAATTTGAAGTTGAACTTAAATTCTATCTATTTTGTATATCTTTACTAATATTTATTGATTGAGTTACCTGAGTTTAACTTCTAGAGTATGGATTTAAAGCAAGCTCAACAAGTGTTGATGTAAACAAGCATCCCTAAGAAGAGAAATTTGGGAGATAGGCATCAGCAAGATAGTGAATCTGAGGGAGAGGATCAATCTCGGGGTGGAGCGGATCCTTTGGAGGGACCACGAAAAAGGATGAATAATGCCTAGAGTTACTAAGAAATGGCAGAGGAGACAGCTTAACTCAAATAAATGCAACTGAGTATAGCTGAGACATGCAAGACTGTAAGTAAAAATATAAAAATCAGTGAGAGTTAGCTAAATACCATCGAATTCTATAGTTGCCAATTGCCAAACACAAAAAGAGAATTATCAGTAAACTTGAACAGAACAGAGTTTTGGTCATTTCTGGTGACACAGGATGTGGTAAGACAACTTAAGTACCAAAGTACATCCTCGAGTAAGCAGAGTTTAACAAGAAAGAGTGCAAAATTATTTGTACTTAACCTCGAAGGCTTGCTGCTGTAAATATTGCTAAAAGGTAAGTAAACTCACTTAAAATTTGCCAATAACAATATCTTTCAGAGTTGCTTAAGAACTTGGCGAAAGAGTTGGATTCAAAGTTGGATACTAAGTTGGTATGTAAAGTAGAAAGACCTAAGGAGTAACAAAGATAACATTCATGACAACTGGCATCTTCTTGTAAAGACTTGTAAATAATCCAGACTCTATCAAGAGATGTACTCATATTATCATGGATGAAGGTATTCATTTTTCTATTGACTCATTTTTTTTATTTAGTTCATGAAAGAGATCTTGACATTGATTTTTCACTGGTTGTTATCAAGCATCTACTTAACAAGGAAGCAGAGGGCTTTAATTTCAAATTAATTCTCATGTCTGCTACCTTCAATATCGAGCTGTTCACAAACTACTTTTCTAAAAGCTCAATCAAATCTATAGAACACATGGCTGTATACGTTGGTGTTGAAGAACAAATGAGAAGACAAGAAGAGGAAAAGCGTTTAAAACTTGAAAAGCAGTGGGGTCCCTGCAAACAAGAAGACTGGGGAAATTCTGGTGGTGCTAAAAATAAACAAGACGCTGACATGTAAGATGAAGACCAGTGGATTGAGTCTTCAGATGCAGTGATGAAGAACTCTATGCCTATTGCTAAGTAAAACGATCCCGCGGACATCATAGAGATTAATGCCAGACTTTTCGAAGTTAAGGAGTTTTATCTTGATCAAGTAGTAAAGAATATCATGCAGGATGATATGATTGAGAAAACTCCATAAGACAAAGATCTTCTGCTTGAGTCCTTATAGATCAGTGAAGGTAATAAACCTTAGATCAAAGAGTGCTCAATGAGAGTTGCTTCAGTTATCATATGTGATGTCATTGAAAAACATAATAGGTTCTAAGATGAAGAAGGTGATAAAAAGAGTATTCTTGTTTTCTTGCCAGGTCTATTTGAAATATTTGAGTTCATGGATTTCATTAATGAGAACTATGACCAATAATGGATAAGAAGCAATCTAGAACTTATACCACTTCATTCTTCGCTTTGTGAAGAGGAGCAAGAAAGAGCTTTCAAGAGCAGTCAAAAGATGGATGGCAAGAGAAAAGTAATTATATCTACAAATATTGCTGAGAGTTCAATCACTATCCCTGATATCAAGTACGTCATAGATTTTATGCTAACAAAGGAACTATTCTATGATCCTATGACAAAAAGTGAATCTCTCATTTTAAGTTGGGTTTCAAAAGCTTCTTCAAAGCAAAGAGCCGGTAGAGCTGGAAGAGTTGCAGACGGAATAGTTTTCAGATTATGTCTTGAGAAATTTTTCAAAAATGCCATTCCCGAATACCCTAAACCAGAAATGCAAAGATGCCCACTTGAAAAGCTAATATTGTAAATCAAGCTATGGAATAGATATGAAGCTGAAGAGGTACTTGGTAGAGCAATTTAACCTCCAGAGTTTAGAGACATTTGCAATGCGATAAAGAATCTGTAATAAACTGGAGCTCTTACTATCCCTCCTCCTTTTGCAAAAACAGATGAAGAGAGGAGATCTAAGATTACCGCACTTGGTAAGATCTTTGTTAACTTACCATGCGACTTAAAAATTACAAGAATATACCTATTCGGTATGGCTCTTAAATGCATGTAACAAGCTATTATTATTGGCTGTATTCATCAACAAAGTAGATCAATCTTTCGTAACAATAGAGTTAGTGATTATGTTAATATGACCAAGTTGCAATACAAACCCGCTTAATAGAATTTTTAAAAATATAATTTTATTTTTTCTCTCAATTTAAATGTAATAGAAAAATTTACCCAATTTATAAGATAAATAAATGAAATATTCCTTAGAAATTATCTGATATATTATAATAACTTTTATAGTAAAATCAAGTAATTATTTCTAAGTTTGAGAATGCATCTATGATTAAAACAGAGATTCAGATTCTATAATGCTTCTAAGAGTATTCCAAGAATGGGTCTTTAAGTTCTAACCTCACCTCAAACACAAATAAAACTAGCCCTAAGTTGCAGCTGGGTAGATCCTTCCTTAGAGGCCAATTTACGACCATAGAAGAATTAGATTTGCTCGACCAAGCCATGGTAAGTTTCAAATTTTTAAATATAAATTTTGGCATTTAGCTGAGAGATAATGGTGCCGAGACAGAAATTTAGATTTGACTATATTAAAAGAAGTTGCTACTATGGTCGAAGAAATCAGGCAAAGATTCCAGAAAATGAATATTCCGGAAAAGTGCCTTAATTCTAAGGTGTAAGTTAGTCTAATTTCAATATTAATTTTTATATTAGAAAACTGAAGGATGATAACCCAGATGCTATTAATATTAATAAAATTTAATGCTGTTTTAAAGAATTATATTAAATAGTATTAAATTGCAGTCCTTATCTTGAAACTTTGTATTGGAGGAGCCTTCTACAACAAGTATGTAAAAGCTGCTTACAAAAACGAAGATGTTTTAGCTAAAATGGGAAACTCCTCTCTCTTTGTAGGAGATGAGGCCAGAAGAGCCATCATTCTCAATAAAGTATCAGAGTTTAAAAAAAGAAAAGATTACTTTTTTATTCTAAATATAATCAGAGCATATCCAAGACCACCACTTAAAGCAATATTTTGAAGGTAAATTCAAGGTATAAGTGATGCAAGTTAAAATCTTTCATTCATATTTGTCTATAAGATGTTTAATTACTAAATTTCATGTCGATTATTATTAATAAATCGCACAGGACAAGCCCACAATAATATTCAGCAACGATATCCTCGACAAGGGTTTCATAAAGGCTTGCTTCAAAATAGGTTTGAAAAACAGAGCATCTCGCTACCGAAGACTTCAAGACGATGAGTATGTTGATCAGACTAAGTTTAAGTCTAGAATCTTCGCTGAAGAAAAAGCAAAAGCTCAGGATGTCTTATACAGCTACCAAGAAATTTCAATTCATAATAAAGTTTTATTCTTAAATTTAGGAGCAACTTGAGAATGAAGAACTTCGAAGACCTGTATTTCTGTATGAACTAAGATTTGATTATACTTTATATATAAAATCTAATTATTAATGATTAAGATTTGAGACTCTGAACAAAGATGCATATGTTGAATTCGAGAGAGACTCAATCAAAGCCCCAGATATATAATTGTATTTAGATGATACATTAAATTTCACTAGATTTAATAGATAATTGAGTATAAATATTTATCTTATTATTTTCATTATTAATATTGTGAATTAGCATGATATTTGAATTTCGGACGAAGATTTTGATATTCACAAACGCACACATTTTATGAATCTAATAAACATAACAATCGGATTTTATTTATAGTTATCATAACTAATTTACATACTGCTGATAATAAGCTGTATAATTTAAATAAATTAATCAAAACTATAACATAATAAAATTATGCTTGAGTTTTGTTAAATTATTTATCATTTTAAATTCTTATTTAGTAATATTCAATTTTAAAATATATTATTTATCAATTAATTTTTAAAAATTATAAATTAGAGTGAAAGCCTAATAATGTTTATAATTGACTTTCAATAAGTAATATATAGAAAAAAAATTACTCAAATTCATTTCTTAACTTTCATAGTTTTCTATGAAAAAAATTGTTTTAAGATTAACTTTTGGATAAAGAATTTTATGTTTTGAATAAACAACTTTGCATATGAGCTAGATGAGTAGAAGTTAAAGCATGTAACATTCGCATGTTAAGACTACTATGACAAAGCTGGAAGATTTATGTGTAGAAACAGTACCAGGCTGCCTGACATTCCAATGGTCGATGCCCTCTACTGTTTAATATTTGCTCCATAAGTGTAAGTCAAGGCTGATCCTAAGCATTTGATTTAAAATGCATTGATAATGCTTTTTAAGTTGATGAATATTATTGTTGTTTGTATAATTTATAAGCGCAAACTGTACTTCCAAAAGATCATTTGCGACGAGGGAGAACTTATTCTAAATCTGACTCATGTACTGACCCACTAAGACCTTGAGATCATTCAATCTATCCGCACAATGATGAATAAAACCCTGTGCGACGAAGACAATTTGAAGCAAGCTCACTTGGCTTAAGTTGATTTTCAGATCAAACGCCTCTTTGGCTTTTAGAGAATCAGCGTTGACATCTATGAAAAGCTCATGTCTCTTAGAGACGAGGAAGATAAAATGAAGCCTCTAAGATAGTTCCTAGGCAAAGAGTCACTGCAAGAGAAGGATGAACTTGAGAAATTCTTAGCAGGAGAGGGCAACATATTCATGGACACAGAGGTCAATGACAAAAGTGGTGCAGATATTAAGATTCAGGGAGATGAGAACAGTGGAGATGGCTACGACGAGGTTGATGGCTGTAGCGATGAAGAGGGATGAGTATGGTAATCAACCAACATCAATCTTGAGTCAATCAGATTTGTTGAACCGTCAATAGCGCTATGAAAAAGAATGCATGAAAGGCTACTTTTTATAGCCAATTTATGTCTAAAAACTGAAAAGAAAGATTCAGTTCTACGAGGGCCTTGTCAAATCCACTGAGGAAGAATTCAAGAAGAGAGTTACTATCAAGAGAGAAATTATCAAGAGAATGAGACATAAGAGCAAGGAACTATCACTCACTGATGTCACTGTGATTTGTGAGAGATGCAGACAAGATGTTGCTAAACTGAAGACTTTTGAGTATGTTTAAAATGACCTTCATCACGCTATAATTGTAAGGGTACTCCAGGATAACAATTAAAAATAAAATCTAAAAATAATTCAGGGTAAATGAAATTATATGCATTTATTAAAGGCCGAAAAAATGAATTTTTAGCAATATTTAAATAAAATGAAATTCGCTTACCCTTAATTATTTTTTTAATTTATTTTTTAATTGTTATCCAGAATAAGCAATTTATATGGGTTAGTGGTCTTTAAATTCTGTAAATGCTTTTTGCACGGCTTATTTATAAATGTTCAAGAATTTTTCCAGATTTGTGTAAAAACTTCCAGTTTTGGAGGGGCTGCAAAATTATAAAATATAGGTTTAATTTATTATTAATTTTGCTTTAAAATCTCAATTATAAATGCGTGTTTGGATCTCTCAAAAGAGTGGAGATTGAAGAAGCAAAGAACTCTGCTATTTACGAGGATGACAAGGAATTCATTGACATTCATTTAGACATCTTTGAGCTGGAAAAACATAGAATACCTGAAGAGCTATTAAATTAATAGACCACTCAAGGCCAGAACTCTATATATTTAACATAGTTAAAAGTAACCCATTATATTATTAATATAAAAAAAACGCTGTAAATATTTGAACATGTACTACTTCGCATTTTGCAAATGCATGCACAATCACATTTTAGGCATAATTAAAGACTAGAAGTATTATTTGACTGACATCTCACAAGTGCGCTTGATGTTCCCCAACTCAAAGTATGAGATGGGACTAGAGATGGTGGAATAAAGGCTACACCGAAGTAATATAAAAGTGTTATTTAGTAATTAATTAATTTTATGAATTAAATAATGAAAAGCAATGAGTCTTTAGTAAAAGTGTCTCTTGTCGCGTGCCTAATAAGCATTTAATTTTGTATGAAAATAAATTTTTGTATCATTTTTAATTATTGCATCGAAAGTATAATATAATAAGGGATCAAGACAGGATCAGAGTAGCAGAGCAGACATATCTAAGATATATACTGCGAGTTGTGCCACTTGATGCTGAGAGGAGCAGACGATTTCATTGCTCACTGCACTTCCAACAAGGATCACAAGGCTCTTGAAGCAAAATTCAT
>ARYC01018332.1:0-28202 GCA_000711775.1 Oxytricha trifallax
GCTCAATGAGAGTTGCTTCAGTTATCATATGTGATGTCATTGAAAAACATAATAGGTTCTAAGATGAAGAGGGTGATAAGAAGAGTATTCTTGTTTTCTTGCCAGGTCTATTTGAAATATTTGAGTTCATGGATTTCATTAATGAGAACTATGACCAATAATGGATAAGAAGCAATCTAGAACTTATACCACTTCATTCTTCGCTTTGTGAAGAGGAGCAAGAAAGAGCTTTCAAGAGCAGTCAAAAGATGGATGGCAAGAGAAAAGTAATTATATCTACAAATATTGCTGAGAGTTCAATCACTATCCCTGATATCAAGTACGTCATAGATTTTATGCTAACAAAGGAACTATTCTATGATCCTATGACAAAAAGTGAATCTCTCATTTTAAGTTGGGTTTCAAAAGCTTCTTCAAAGCAAAGAGCCGGTAGAGCTGGAAGAGTTGCAGACGGAATAGTTTTCAGATTATGTCTTGAGAAATTTTTCAAAAATGCCATTCCCGAATACCCTAAACCAGAAATGCAAAGATGCCCACTTGAAAAGCTAATATTGTAAATCAAGCTATGGAATAGATATGAAGCTGAAGAGGTACTTGGTAGAGCAATTTAACCTCCAGAGTTTAGAGACATTTGCAATGCGATAAAGAATCTGTAATAAACTGGAGCTCTTACTATCCCTCCTCCTTTTGCAAAAACAGATGAAGAGAGGAGATCTAAGATTACCGCACTTGGTAAGATCTTTGTTAACTTACCATGCGACTTAAAAATTACAAGAATATACCTATTCGGTATGGCTCTTAAATGCATGTAACAAGCTATTATTATTGGCTGTATTCATCAACAAAGTAGATCAATCTTTCGTAACAATAGAGTTAGTGATTATGTTAATATGACCAAGTTGCAATACAAACCCGCTTAATAGAATTTTTAAAAATATAATTTTATTTTTTCTCTCAATTTAAATGTAATAGAAAAATTTACCCAATTTATAAGATAAATAAATGAAATATTCCTTAGAAATTATCTGATATATTATAATAACTTTTATAGTAAAATCAAGTAATTATTTCTAAGTTTGAGAATGCATCTATGATTAAAACAGAGATTCAGATTCTATAATGCTTCTAAGAGTATTCCAAGAATGGGTCTTTAAGTTCTAACCTCACCTCAAACACAAATAAAACTAGCCCTAAGTTGCAGCTGGGTAGATCCTTCCTTAGAGGCCAATTTACGACCATAGAAGAATTAGATTTGCTCGACCAAGCCATGGTAAGTTTCAAATTTTTAAATATAAATTTTGGCATTTAGCTGAGAGATAATGGTGCCGAGACAGAAATTTAGATTTGACTATATTAAAAGAAGTTGCTACTATGGTCGAAGAAATCAGGCAAAGATTCCAGAAAATGAATATTCCGGAAAAGTGCCTTAATTCTAAGGTGTAAGTTAGTCTAATTTCAATATTAATTTTTATATTAGAAAACTGAAGGATGATAACCCAGATGCTATTAATATTAATAAAATTTAATGCTGTTTTAAAGAATTATATTAAATAGTATTAAATTGCAGTCCTTATCTTGAAACTTTGTATTGGAGGAGCCTTCTACAACAAGTATGTAAAAGCTGCTTACAAAAACGAAGATGTTTTAGCTAAAATGGGAAACTCCTCTCTCTTTGTAGGAGATGAGGCCAGAAGAGCCATCATTCTCAATAAAGTATCAGAGTTTAAAAAAAGAAAAGATTACTTTTTTATTCTAAATATAATCAGAGCATATCCAAGACCACCACTTAAAGCAATATTTTGAAGGTAAATTCAAGGTATAAGTGATGCAAGTTAAAATCTTTCATTCATATTTGTCTATAAGATGTTTAATTACTAAATTTCATGTCGATTATTATTAATAAATCGCACAGGACAAGCCCACAATAATATTCAGCAACGATATCCTCGACAAGGGTTTCATAAAGGCTTGCTTCAAAATAGGTTTGAAAAACAGAGCATCTCGCTACCGAAGACTTCAAGACGATGAGTATGTTGATCAGACTAAGTTTAAGTCTAGAATCTTCGCTGAAGAAAAAGCAAAAGCTCAGGATGTCTTATACAGCTACCAAGAAATTTCAATTCATAATAAAGTTTTATTCTTAAATTTAGGAGCAACTTGAGAATGAAGAACTTCGAAGACCTGTATTTCTGTATGAACTAAGATTTGATTATACTTTATATATAAAATCTAATTATTAATGATTAAGATTTGAGACTCTGAACAAAGATGCATATGTTGAATTCGAGAGAGACTCAATCAAAGCCCCAGATATATAATTGTATTTAGATGATACATTAAATTTCACTAGATTTAATAGATAATTGAGTATAAATATTTATCTTATTATTTTCATTATTAATATTGTGAATTAGCATGATATTTGAATTTCGGACGAAGATTTTGATATTCACAAACGCACACATTTTATGAATCTAATAAACATAACAATCGGATTTTATTTATAGTTATCATAACTAATTTACATACTGCTGATAATAAGCTGTATAATTTAAATAAATTAATCAAAACTATAACATAATAAAATTATGCTTGAGTTTTGTTAAATTATTTATCATTTTAAATTCTTATTTAGTAATATTCAATTTTAAAATATATTATTTATCAATTAATTTTTAAAAATTATAAATTAGAGTGAAAGCCTAATAATGTTTATAATTGACTTTCAATAAGTAATATATAGAAAAAAAATTACTCAAATTCATTTCTTAACTTTCATAGTTTTCTATGAAAAAAATTGTTTTAAGATTAACTTTTGGATAAAGAATTTTATGTTTTGAATAAACAACTTTGCATATGAGCTAGATGAGTAGAAGTTAAAGCATGTAACATTCGCATGTTAAGACTACTATGACAAAGCTGGAAGATTTATGTGTAGAAACAGTACCAGGCTGCCTGACATTCCAATGGTCGATGCCCTCTACTGTTTAATATTTGCTCCATAAGTGTAAGTCAAGGCTGATCCTAAGCATTTGATTTAAAATGCATTGATAATGCTTTTTAAGTTGATGAATATTATTGTTGTTTGTATAATTTATAAGCGCAAACTGTACTTCCAAAAGATCATTTGCGACGAGGGAGAACTTATTCTAAATCTGACTCATGTACTGACCCACTAAGACCTTGAGATCATTCAATCTATCCGCACAATGATGAATAAAACCCTGTGCGACGAAGACAATTTGAAGCAAGCTCACTTGGCTTAAGTTGATTTTCAGATCAAACGCCTCTTTGGCTTTTAGAGAATCAGCGTTGACATCTATGAAAAGCTCATGTCTCTTAGAGACGAGGAAGATAAAATGAAGCCTCTAAGATAGTTCCTAGGCAAAGAGTCACTGCAAGAGAAGGATGAACTTGAGAAATTCTTAGCAGGAGAGGGCAACATATTCATGGACACAGAGGTCAATGACAAAAGTGGTGCAGATATTAAGATTCAGGGAGATGAGAACAGTGGAGATGGCTACGACGAGGTTGATGGCTGTAGCGATGAAGAGGATGAGTATGGTAATCACAACATCAATCTTGAGTCAATCAGATTTGTTGAACCGTCAATAGCGCTATGAAAAAGAATGCATGAAAGGCTACTTTTTATAGCCAATTTATGTCTAAAAACTGAAAAGAAAGATTCAGTTCTACGAGGGCCTTGTCAAATCCACTGAGGAAGAATTCAAGAAGAGAGTTACTATCAAGAGAGAAATTATCAAGAGAATGAGACATAAGAGCAAGGAACTATCACTCACTGATGTCACTGTGATTTGTGAGAGATGCAGACAAGATGTTGCTAAACTGAAGACTTTTGAGTATGTTTAAAATGACCTTCATCACGCTATAATTGTAAGGGTACTCCAGGATAACAATTAAAAATAAAATCTAAAAATAATTCAGGGTAAATGAAATTATATGCATTTATTAAAGGCCGAAAAAATGAATTTTTAGCAATATTTAAATAAAATGAAATTCGCTTACCCTTAATTATTTTTTTAATTTATTTTTTAATTGTTATCCAGAATAAGCAATTTATATGGGTTAGTGGTCTTTAAATTCTGTAAATGCTTTTTGCACGGCTTATTTATAAATGTTCAAGAATTTTTCCAGATTTGTGTAAAAACTTCCAGTTTTGGAGGGGCTGCAAAATTATAAAATATAGGTTTAATTTATTATTAATTTTGCTTTAAAATCTCAATTATAAATGCGTGTTTGGATCTCTCAAAAGAGTGGAGATTGAAGAAGCAAAGAACTCTGCTATTTACGAGGATGACAAGGAATTCATTGACATTCATTTAGACATCTTTGAGCTGGAAAAACATAGAATACCTGAAGAGCTATTAAATTAATAGACCACTCAAGGCCAGAACTCTATATATTTAACATAGTTAAAAGTAACCCATTATATTATTAATATAAAAAAAACGCTGTAAATATTTGAACATGTACTACTTCGCATTTTGCAAATGCATGCACAATCACATTTTAGGCATAATTAAAGACTAGAAGTATTATTTGACTGACATCTCACAAGTGCGCTTGATGTTCCCCAACTCAAAGTATGAGAGTGGGACTAGAGATGGTGGAATAAAGGCTACACCGAAGTAACAAAAAAGTTTATTCAATAACTAATTAATTTAATGAATTAAATAATGAAAAGCAATGAGTCTTTAGTAAAAGTGTCTCTTGTCGCGTGCCTAATAAGCATTTAATTTGGTAAAAAAATAAATGTTTAAATCATTTTTAATTATTGCATCGAAAGTATAATATAATAAGGGATCAAGACAGGATCAGAGTAGCAGAGCAGACATATCTAAGATATATACTGCGAGTTGTGCCACTTGATGCTGAGAGGAGCAGACGATTTCATTGCTCACTGCACTTCCAACAAGGATCACAAGGCTCTTGAAGCAAAATTCATGTCCAGCGACTATGACTAGCTACTCAATGAAAATGCCAAATATGACATGCCATAGAAGTGATAGTTAAATAAACTCTATTAATCCACATAATTTAAATTAAAAGTAAAATACTAAAATTAATTATGATAATTGATTCCATGTTGAAGCTGTGATAGATGCTATTGATATTATAATTTCATTTTTAATCAAGATAATATAAAGAATTTCCAGTTTGCTATTGAAGTGCATAATTTAAGATTGATTATTGAATGACTAGTTAAGTTTTAAATTTAAGATTTGTTGCTTTGTAATATTTTCTCAAAAATATACTAAAGTTGAAAAATCGTTTTTTATTTAAAAAAGTCAAAATATTTTTTTGAAATAAACTTTTAAGTGTGATTACTAGAATAATATATAATTTAGTTCTCATTGTTCTTCTCCTTGCAATAGAGCCCCATTGTACATTCCCTTGATTTCGTTGAAGAAGAAAATCTTGGCCTCATTTCTTTTGAGCTTGAAAGTGGGAGTAAGCAAATCATTATCAACGGAGAAGGCTTTGTGAGTCAAATGCACTTTGTGTGGAACTTCAAATCCAAAGAACTATAAATCAAAATGTAAGACAATTGTGAAAATAAATTTAGAGATAGTATTATTGATGCTCTTAGGATTATCTATGTCTTTAATTAATTTATCATATAACTTACCCCAGCTTCTTTAGAAATTCTCTTCATATCTTCTAGAATTAAGTTAGCAGATTAAGGAGCTTCAAGAATTGCCATAAAATCTCCTTTTACATTATTATCACTTGCCCATTTTTCTAGCTAAACCTTATCTGGAACAACTACAGCTACTAAATTGTTTTGGAGAGAGTCACCATAAACAAAGATTTGAGCAATGTAAAGACTCTGTACAAGCTTGTTCTCTATCTTCTCTGGGATTATAAATAATAAAATGAAAAGTGAATAATCTTCCGTTGCTATACATACTCTCCTTGAGAAAGTTAAAGATGTTCTTCTTTCTATCAATAATTTTAATCTTTCCACCTGGCAAAATTGTACCAATATCTCCAGAGTGTACCCATCCATCACCATCGATTGTTTCTGAAGTAGCTGAAGGATTTGCGTAGTATCCGATGAAATTATTTGGTCCATTGAAGCACACTTCACCTCTTGGATGTGATTCTCCCTTTTCATCAACATCTAATGAGGTATAGTGCATATCAGGGACATCGACAAGCTTTATATCGCATGCTGAGAATGGAGATCCTACATGGCCTGATTAAGGATCATTGCTCCATGTTAAAGTAGCTGGAGCTCCGCATTCAGTTTGACCGTAACCTTCTAGAATTGGACAGCAGAAAGCGATTTTCAGGAAGTTGAGAACCTCCTTGGAGATTTAAAATGAAAATAAGTTGTAAGATTGGTGCAGAACCAGTAATCATAGTTCTTACTCTTCCACCTAGTATAGCTCTGAACTTGTTAAAGACAAGACCATCATAAATAGCATGAGTTGTTTTACTATCCTTTGAAAGATTCTGGAGTTTGGTGCTGATTCCCCACTCACAAATAGTTTTCTTAGTTCCTTAGAGTTCCCTTATCTTAGCTTACATTACATCATAGAATCTGGTGAAGAGTCTTGGAACACTAACCATAATAGTAGGTTTTAAAGTAGCAAGATCATCATTGAGCTTAAGAACATCTCCTTGATAGAATCCGTATTAAACTCTATGAGTCATGCAACTTAGCATCATCATTCTCTCGAACACGTGTGCAAGAGGAAGATATGAAATGTAAGAATCAGTGTCTAAAAGTTTGAACTGTCCATCGTTAACTTGAAGTCCTCCTACGTTTGCCATGAAATTTCCTTAGACCAACATGACTCCCTTTGGCATACCAGTTGTACCTGAAGTGTAAGAAATAGTGTAAAGAGTTTTAGCTGTAGGTTCCTCGTATTTAACGTTTAAAGAAGAGCCCTCTTCTATAACAGTCTGATAACTAACCAAATGCATGCCTAGTTCCTCTCCTCTCTAAAGGTCTGCTTTAGAAGCTTCATCGAAGTAAATGATATGAGTAAGATTGTTGATTTTGCTTGCTTCTTTAAGATCTAAGATGCCTTTAATCTTGTCAGCTGTCATAACAGCAACTTTCATCTATGTCTAGTTCAAGATATAGTCAATAGCTTCTTTGCCTAGCGTGTCATAGAGTGTTACAACCGTAATTGAAGTCAAAGCGCAACCAAGGTCTGCCTCAATCCATTCTTGTCTATTCTTTGCGTACATGGCAAGAAATCTGAAATTTCCATTTTCATTTGTTACATTAGGACACAATTCATAATGTACTAAGTAATTTGCGACTGCCTTTGAAGTTTTATAGGCATCTCCATAAGTTTCCCATTAGTATTGACCAAAAGCTAAAGAATAATAAGGTAAAGTTTATAGTATGTTAATACTTACTAATTGTTTCTTTTCCATCTGCATCTACTGTCTTAATTTTTTCTCTAGAGCCTAAGAATGGCTTGTTAGGATAATTGCTTGCATTAGCTTTTATATATTTAGACTTTTAAATAATTAAATTACCATATAAATAGTAAAACATTAGCTCTAAAATTTATCAAAAACCTTAAAAATCTTACGTATAGGCCTGAGCGATTGTTTTGTAGCCGTAGGCGTCGGAAATTAGTTCATCTGTCTCCTTGAATCTGATGTTTCTAAGAACCCTAGTTTGTCCTGGCTTTTGCTCACCAATAAAGTGGCCCACCTAAAATGGCTAGTTTCCCATTACTTTATCTTTAATAGTTTTAAAGTCTTGATAATTAAAAAATCAGTAGTAAAATAATTTAAATATTTTACTATTAAAATATGACAATTTATTCATTTAATAAAGTCTGATTATTAGATATTTAATTACAATTCAGTATAAGTTAGCTTTAAAATATCTTTGATCTTTAAGTCAATTTTCATCAATTTTAAGTGAATTATTCCATTTGATATCTTTTAACTTTTTTCCTGTATATGGGTACTACTAATCACATACTTCCCATAAATCTCTATAAAACATTGACATAATGAATAAATATAAAAAATAAACAATATAGCTATCAGTTTTATCATAATACTAATAATTATCTTCTCATTCTTGTTTATTGATAACTGTCCTATAATCAGAGAAATCATCATTGTTTTAACTTCCATCCATTAATAGACTTTTCTTGCTTTCGATATTAGTTTAAACATTCTGACGTCTCAATAACGGTTAGGATTGCATTAAGACTTCATCTGCTTGTTATATAACTTAATTTGATTGGATTTATTCATTGTATTAACTTTATTTGCTACCTTCATTATTGAAATTAATAAATAAAGCACTAGTAAATCTGAAACATCATTATATATATATTATAATATTTCTAAATCATACTAGCTTCTTGGATTGGATTATTGTAGGAATTCATTCGACTTGGGAAAATGAATTAAAGTAAATTAATTAATTATTAAAATCATGGCAGTTATCAAATACAAAGTGACTAAAAATTTAAATCTGAGTCAATTCTACGGTAGATCCCGTAAATTTAGCTGGATTTTACTATTGGAAATATTCTTGAATCATCCCAGGAAGCGAGATTTTTTAATTTTGAGCTAACTTCCAAAAACAGTAATAGGCATTTTTGTCAATATGGAGAAGAGATAAATGATTATAGCAATAACAACCACCGTCTAAATTTTATTGCGCTTTCCATAGAGTATGATATTGTTAGGGTTTGGAGACATTTCCAAAAACACAACTTAAGGTAACTAATAATTATTTAATTTTGATTTCCCAAATCGAATCTATTCCAACAATAATATCTCACAGTGGATGTAGATTCTCTTTTCTTAACAATTCCATTTTTCGTGTTTGATGGTGGTTCATCAAAACTAGTGTCTCTTATATTTTTTGACACTTTAAATGCTTTTATTTATATATCTGATGTTTTCCTTAAAACAGTGTCCAAATCCCCAACTTATAAATCCTTTGGCTTCTATTAATTTTATGTATTAATCTTGAAGTATTTCTCTTAATTATTTGCAGTTTCTATTTAATGAATAGTTGACTGTGTATTGTGGATAATATCAAGACCATCATCTTATTATGAATGTTTATTTGACATGGGTGACATATTTTACTCAATATTTTTGTCATTTATTAGCTAGGAATCGATGTTTTTATCAATAACACTCACTATATCGTCATCCTACTCGAAATCATTGGAATATTACTTCTCTTAAATATCGTCATTCTTATTTTATAAAGAAATTTACTATTCTTCCAGTTTATCAAGGATACTCTTTGATGATAGCTTTTAATTAACTTTTTCATTTTAATGTATGATTTTATCTTAATTTCGATAATATATTTTAAAATTTTCGATTTAGTTGTTATATCTGTGACTTTTTATTATCTGCGTTATTGTTCATTTATAAAACTTTAGATTAAGAGGAAAATAAAATGAACAATTTTATGATATAATGGATGCATATTCATATTAAGTCAAAGCCATAAGAGAGTGATTTATAAAACATTTTATTATAAAATACTTTTGCACCTTAAAACTCTTATCTCTATTTAATTTTAATCTCTTCTTGCGCAATCTTAGTTTTCAAATCTTCTTGATCTTCAGTAATCTAAGAATTAAGCATATCTAAATGTCTTTATAGTTAATGATTTTATTCCTCAAATTACTTCATAGATTTTATGTGAGTTTTAGTTTGAACTTGATAATTCTTTTTATTGCTCTCCAAGCTTTGCTTATAATTATTTATTTTCAATGAATCGTAATTAAGCATGGTATAAAATAAATATTGAGTTATAAGTATAGCAATTTTCTTGAGATATGCATCTTTCTCAGCCAGTCTATTTTCGTTCATTATCTGAATTATCGATCCCTATCCTAAAATCAATCCATATTAATTTGCGCCGCACCAATTCATCCTCTGTTCTTGGTACATCAATTTTTCTTAGGTTTGCATAGATTGCAATTTTTCCTTTAAAATTGCTTCTTTTTCCATAAGAGTTTATTCTTTATATTAGAGTTAAGTGTATTTTTGGTTTAGTGATTACAGTTCATTCTCTAATTACTGCGATAATATAAAATTTTACAGAAATTATTAACAATAATAATAACATTAAACTGCATTTCTTCATTTATTAACAAATTGTTCTAATCATTAGCATTATTATCACTGCCAAGTATCTTAGAGACATTATGATTGCTAATTTAATTATTACCCCCACTTTTATATGTCCAATTCTACTGTCTAATCTATTTCCTCTCAATTTTCCGTTCAGTTTATTTCTAAACCTACTATAAAACCAAATTTTCTTTCTATATTGAATCTATTAACCCCTAGTTTTCATCGACTCTTGTGAATAATTACATAATATACTGCTCATCTCGCAATCTATTTTCTCTTTTTTGCAAATAATTTAATTCTTTTTCTTGAATTTTAAGGGATTTCTAAGCGTTTTTTATTTCTTCAATTTTTTTTTGTATTTCTAAAGAATCTTGCTGTTCTTGAGATATTTACAAGTTTTGCTATGTATTTTTTTGTCTTTAATTTTGAGGTAAATTCTAAACTCCTTTTAACTTATTTGCTATAAAGTTAAATTAATCTAGGTTACTATAAAGTATATATATGTATTTAAAATATATTTGTATAACTTAACAGGGTTGTATTAATCTAGAAGCACATCAATATTAGCATTTAGTAATTTAATTGTTTAGCTCAGGTATTTATTGATTTTCTTTTATCTTTCATGTTCATTTGGGTCATCATCCACTATATTAGCTACTTCTTCGTTAAGTTACTGTTAAATAGAATATATTTTTATAATGATCATGTAATTTAAATAGCAAATTACTTTATTAATATATTTCTATAGTGCAATATTGTGAGTTATTTCTTTCATTACTACCTAAATGAATAGCTTAAACTCGTTCCCTCGTAATTTGAACTAATATCTTGGCTTACTCCAAATTAGAGGCAAAACTCTGATTCTTAAAATGGCTGTTAATTTGGCTTTAATTTTGTAAATTATTCTGCATATTATTGAATATCTAGCTTGCACTGTCGTCTGCAGTCACATCGGGCAGAGAAAAAGACTTGGATTGCTGGTTTTAAAGTAAATATTGGTCTTTGTTCTCCTGTTCTTACTATTAATGCAAAGTCAAATTGTTTTTATCAGATTATTCTCTCATTTTGAGTTTTTGAGAGAGTTTAGACTCTCGAGTAGGCTGTAGAGGAGTGTTATCTCTTCTCTATTCTTCTTACTATTCAAAATCCTCTTCATACTGATCTTGTTGACTTTAGTATTAGGAAAGTTTACTCTGTAACTTTGACTTTGTTTAGTATATAGACTCTTAGGATTTAGTAACTGATCCAAGTTAATTCTTAGAATATTAATGTTAATTCATTACTTAACTACTTTGAGTGTTTTTAAGTGAAAATTACTGTAACTACCCATTATTGATACTTTCCTCATAGTCCTCTTCTTTAATCACTTTTATTAAATCCTCTTATGAGTGATGATTTTTTGGACTCATAACGTTTTTGTGAAGGGATTTCGGTCTGAAGTTGTCTCTACTTGAAATTATCATACTTTTATTTTGGAATTCTCTTGCTTTAGATAGTTGATTTTTCATATCAAGTAACTATTGCTGTTGCTCATCTTTTAAAATAAAATATTTACGGGGATAAAACTACTTAAAATATTGGAATACCAATTTTAAGGAAATATTAAAGTAAAAAAATAAATAAGTAAATCTTAATCGTCATTTTCTTCGTCATAGTAACTGAAATCTGATTGTTTATCTATCTCCTCTTTATACCCAATTTTCTCTCAATTTTTATCTTCTGGGATTGGTTCCTCGTCATCCCCTCCATCCACTCGCATCAACTCCTCTTAACTGAAAATATTCGATGACAACTGCAAATTGTCTTAACTTTGTGATGGCTGTGTATTTGGATCATTTTAATTAATATTTTCTTATTTTTTATTGGGAGGGTGTTTTAACATAGTGGTTTATACTTCTATGTCATAGAGGTTATGAGCTTTTTGAAATTAATTTAATCTTATTAAATAGGGATCATTGAAGGGGAGGGAAGCTGATTATTAGGACTAATCTTATTTCATATTTTTAGAAAGTTTTTGCTATTATTGATCCATTAGAGTTTTTTTTTCTCAAAAATATAAATTACAAAATATTATAATTATTAACAACTCACTTGACGATTAATCTTCATATAGGCTATATAGAAGTATTATATTATTTATTAAGAATTAAATTTAATCATTAATCTTGATTGGTTAAATAAAACATATTAATATTATTATCGTTATGAGATGTTGATCTTTAAATCAATATAAGTTATTCTGATCTAATACATTAATTTCGAAGTCTTGCCCTTCATGTTCATAATGTGGAGGAATAACCAAGGGTAACGACTAGAGTGAGGAATGAGAGAATCAGTCCACTGAATATATTTTGATTATTAAGTGCTGAGGAGTATAAAATATCCTCATTGTTTAGGTTTCTCTTGTTTGTGCATACTCTCCTATTAGTTGTGCATTTTTTTAACTAAACAAATGGAAATTTTTCTTTCAAATTACAATATGAACTGAGTATAAATGTAATATTAATAATAAATATAAAGCATGTGAGAGTGTAACTGGTCTTTTCAGCTGGACCCCAGCACCCAATTGTATATGGATAGAATGAAGTCATTACATAGTAATAAGAACCGTTGATTGTCACACCGTTGCAAACATCAACTTCGCAAGGTTACCAAAGAGACCCATCGTTTTTATAGGGTCCAAGAATTTTATGCCCATCTTTAGCAATTCCTAAAGGTTGGAGCACTTTGTTAGCTGACACAGTTTTATCCAGAGCAAATGAAAAGGCGTTAGTGTTACAGTTTGCTGTGTTTTTGCAGAGAGCTGGAGTAGACAAAGTAGTCTTGTAGGTTTGATCTTTAACGCAAGGGGAATATGAGAAGTAACGATAAAAACCTTGGGAATCATAACCTCCAAGACAACTGTCAAGCAAAATAGCGTTTGTTCTTGATTAGGAAGATGATTAAAGTGCATCATAGGAGGTTTTATCTGAATATCCTGAAAACAGTACAACGCCATTGAAGAGTACTCCAACTACGTTCAAGTCGATTCCAGACTTTAAATTTAAGTCTTGGACTTATCCTTTTAAGAATTAAGAGCTTGACCATCTGTTGTTACAAAGAGCGCTTTCAGCTTTGCTCGAATTGGAAAAGGATTACAGGAAAAGTAAAGTAGGCGAGACAGATATTTAACTTAAAAGTCAGATGTAATTTTTCGATTGGAAAGGAAGAAGAATCTCTAACAAAACAGTGGTCTGGTAGTGAATTTGTCTATACTCTTATATAGACGTCTTTCTTATTGTTTTGAGACTCGCAGCTCACTCTTAACTTTCTATTCCAAGAGCAACCTGAAGTTGTCTTTCCGTTCTATTAGCATTGAGTCATTCCAGAGCAAGTGATTTTTTAAGACTTCATGAAGCTTAGAGATGCTAATTTAGAGTTTGTTTTTAGAATGTCTCTTGTGTCAGTTTACTTTAAAATAAGTTAATCTAATAAATGACAACTAATTTTTCAAATAAAATTGTACTAACATATGCTTTATATTTACACATACAACTGAAAATTTTCCAAAAGCAAAAAATTAATTTTAACTATCCCAGTTATCTTAAATTAATTAGCGAATGCTTAACACTCAGCAAGCTTAGCTGGTTCCGCGATTTGAGTTTTCCTCGGTCTCACTGTAATTGCTGGGAGAGGGTTTTCAATATAAGGACTTGGGGTCTTAGTTGTGGAGCTTGTGATAGTTGCTTAAGCTACATTTTAGATATCAGAAAGTACAACGATACCTACTAGTACTAGTAGTAAGCTATTTTTATATTGGTTCTGATGAATATTTACTATTGAATCTTAAACATATATAAAAAAGCATAAAATATTTCCATTAAGTATGCTTATATCATAAAAATCATTAAAAAAAAGTAGTGGCTTGAAGAGAGAGTTGAACATTAATTTTAATTTAATTATCTATTAAAAATTCCCGATCACAAATATAACAATTATTTAAGATCGATAATAAAAATGGGTTTAATTTCTGATACTTTAACGGCACTAATTATTATCTAATAAATTTAGGATAGAAATTAAACGAAAATATAATTAAACATTTATTATTATTCAGTAACCCTACAAATTTAGATAAAAACCTGCTTAAATATAAGAGAAAGCTTTAATTTATTTTTACAATCCTAATAATTTTAAATGTAAATCTTCAATGATTAGATAAAATCAATTTTATGACTGTAAACATTATAATATTCTAAAATTATGAATGAACTATTTCATCTGTATTTATTCACAAATTATAAAGTTTCTTGACATGATTAAACATGTGAATTCTTGCATCTGCAAAGTCAAAGTTGAAGCAAGTGTTTAAACCTTCGTTTTCCTCTTTCAAGATTTTCAAAGACCACACAGCCCAAATAATTCTAAATTTTACTAGACTATATTTATTAGATAATCATATCTTCAACAGGAATAAAACATAATTTGTTATAAATATAGCCCATAAGTAGTTATTGACAAGAAGAAGTTTTCTCATTTCATTCATTAATCTAGGTTTCTCATCACGAATGTATTCCTCAATACTCATCTGTTCCTTTTTCGCCTAGTCCAAATATCTATGATACAATCTCTCGAGGTATTTCTTTATTAAGTATTCTTGTTCTGAATCTTTCATGAAGTTTCTCAAATAGCAAGCTATTCCATTTTTTAGTGGGTAAGCGTTCTCTAGCATAGTCTCGTTGACATAATTAGCGAGATCCATTGCTCGGGGAGCCCAACCGATATATTCGAAGTCTATCAAGATTACGTTGGTGCTGTCTTCCAATGAAGAAAGAATATTTAAAATATTAAGATAAAAACGATTACTAGTTAGGTCCTGTAAATAAAAAACATAAGTGAATATTATTCTCTTAAGCATCATTATGAGCAAGCACGATTTCAGAATCAGCACATAGCAAATTTTAGAAATATTCTTAATGCCCTTCAAAAAAGAATGTCTTCTCAAATTCATCAAGAATTTCAAGCACCTCAGGGTGAGATCTCTATTTCTCTCTCAAAATTGGTATTCTCTTTTTAACATCTTCAACCCATGTAGTCATCCAAAGAGTGGCAGATAGATTTTCCATAGGTATGTATTTCTTGATCTTTTCTCTGGCTTCATGATTATAGTTGAAATCACATATCTTTTCTGCATATGCATCAAGAAACAAATCGTTTCTCATTTCAAATATAGTTAGAGCTCTAGATAGGAAAAAACCTTCTATTCTATACTCAGGGCACTGATAGTAAAGCTTGGGGCCTATTCCTTAATCAGATAAAACCTAAAATAGTTCATTTTCCATATCCCAATCAACAATTGGACACTCGAATATTCTATAGAGCAAAGACTGTGGTTCTAGGTTGGCAAAGTCAAAGTGAAAATCATCATCATCGACGTTCGGGGATACCTTTACTTTGTAACAGGCATTAGAGAGACCACTTAAACGAGTCAAATGTATGTGCTCTTGAGTAATAATATTTCTCCATGTAGGGATGTGCTCCTAGATGTTCTTCAATATTTATTTATGATTAATCATAAAAATAAACTTATATTAAAGTCAGTTAAATAAAACTAAATACATATTTTCATCTTAAGATCGTGATTACTTGATTTATGATTAGAGTTATTTTCCATTTTTAAAGTACTTTTCAATTAATTATAATAGGTCGTGAAAATTTAATAAGAAAACGATGGCTAATCCTATGCGATAATATTTATTATGATGTCATTTGATTAAATATGAGAAAAAATACCTATCTTATTGTAATTTTAAATGCTTTATAAATAATAATTTAAAATAATATAGAAAATAAAGTAATTGAATCATATTAATCGAATTTATTGATAATATCATAAATTGAATTTCAAACACTTTCAATAATTCCTGTCTTTTATAAATATTTAAATGTCTATATTCTTATATTCGCAGCATCAAAGTTAAAAATTCCTGGCTTTAAATATTCGTCTTCAGTTAAGATATAGAGAGCAAGCACTCCCCATTGAAATAAGTTGAGTTTAAGGCATTTTACTACTTTATTATAGTATTCATGAACCTTATTTTAAAATTCATTTTAAGGTAAGTATAAAATATATTTATAATTATATAGAAGATATCATGTTTATAGAGTTTTAAAATAGTTATTAACCGTATTAATGCAAAATTAAAATGCTTTTGAAAAATTTAAATCACAAAATTAATAATTATCAATATTATGCTGAATCAAGAAAGCTACAGTTTAAGATATTAGTATTCTACATAATTATATCACCGAAAATAAATAGATTTGTTATATAACGTTTTAAACTCCTTTATATTAAAAATACGGCATGGATAGATTTTTGCAACTATAGAATCCCTAATCAAATGAATTCTAGACAGTTAACTTTGGCGGACTTTAGCTTCTAATAATAAAATATGACTTTAATTATTTATTTTAAAATCAATTTACTTTTTTGGTAATATATAATTCATTGTCATCTATTTGTCTTTGTTGAATAGCCAATTCTTCTCTCACATAATACTCCACAAATAATTATATCTCATCCTTGGTCATTAAGTTATCGGGAAAACATCCCACTCCACTTCCTGAGGGGAAACCATTATCAAATACTGTCTCATTTATGTAATTTGCTAGGTCCATAAAACGAGGCTACCATCCTGCATATTCATAGTCTATTAAGTGAAGTTAAACCGCCTCTAAATCTAAGCTATCATTGTAAATTAAATTAGATTTAATTTTATCATTAAATAAGAAAAAAACAACACTATTAAAAAAATACATGTAAAAATAAACATTAACCATTTTTATGATGTTTCCAGTATTAAATTACACTCTTGAATATCGTTGTGACAAATTACATAATTTTCAATATTTGGTTCTATTTCCTGCAAAATCTTACGATATTCTTCTTAATAATTCTCAGATAGAAATATTTACTGAAATTCCAATATTACTTCTAGTCTATTATCGTCAAATTACAAATTAGATTTTTGTATTATTTCATATATTTCGTGGAGTTTTGCTAATAGTATAGGAGCGTAATGGTTTATATGGGGTCAAGGAATTTATTTACTATTTTTTACCTAAAAGCTTTTCTCCTATTTTTTAGATTTATATATAATATTTCTTGTCTATTATTATAAATTCTTATTAAAAGTCTAGTTAAAGTAATGACATATATACTTTACTACTCTTATTAATAATATATAATTTTTTTATTTAATTAAGATTTCTTCATCATTATGTAATTAGCACATCTTCTCGGCAACAATCCTAATGAATCTTTGCTCTTTCAACTCTTAAATAGTCAACGACCTCCCCTCAATAAATTCTTCTAATCTATATTCTAAGTTTTATACCAAAACTTTGGGTACTCGTTTTTAATCAGACAAATATTGAAACAATTCTTGCTCAAATTCTCTATTCACAAATTCACATTCGTGGAAAAATTTTATGAAATATTTCTTAGAAATAAACTCTTAATTCTCTTGTGACAATACTTCTACTTTATAAGATGTGTTAGAGAGTCCCTTGAGTTTGTAAAGGTTTATGTCAAATTGTATATTAGTAAGTTCTGGAATGGTATTTCTTAAAATATCTATAACTTATAACTTTTTTTCTATTAATGTTTCATAATTTGGTTAAATATCATGGTATTCAAAGTATTCTTAAGATTATTATGTAAATTAATCAGGGATTTTATCAATGTCAGATGATAAACCTAGGGGATGTGATTGAGAAATATCTTACTGATTTGATTCCATTAAAAAATTATTTTAATTATTAAACATAAAAATAAAAATATTATGAAGATAAATAAATAATTTTAATATTGATATTTAATGATTATTTATAAAACAATATAGAATAATTTTTTTTTGAATCTGAATTATTATCCAAATTTTCTAATAAGTTAAGATAATTTTTTATTATTAATTGTATTTTGAATTATTAATAATTTAAAATTATTGAAAATGAATGAAATTAAAAATGCTAGAGAAAATTTTAAATAATTATAAAGAATATACAATTTATTTTTTAATTTTTATATGATTTTAATAATAATTTGCATAAATTTATAATGTAAAATTTTTTATTATTAAGAAAAGGCAAACAAGATATTTCAAGTGGGAGATACCTTGAAAGCTTTAAATATGTACGAAGACGTACTGCACTTACTAGTGAAGCTAGAAATTGAAAATAATAATTAAAAAGAGTAGTTGCTAAAAAAACAGTAAATTGCATCAAATGATTTAGTAGAAGAAACCAAAACTCAGGATAAAATTTAATTGGAAATTGAAAGTTTAGAGTCTTATTAGAAGTATTGTTATGCAAAATTTATGATTTTTAGAATATACAATCTATAAAAAATTGTGAGTTTATTTTTCTTTATAATTTAAGTTATAATTAAAATTCCTTATATATAATAGCTCATAGAGAATAAGCTTGCAATTTTCAATAATTTAGCACTTTGCCACTTCAAACGCTAAGAAATAAAAGAAGCAAATTACTATAATAAAAGATGCCTAGAGTTAAGCCCACATCATATTAAAGCCAATTACCGAAGAGTTTAAATATTAATAATGAAAGAGAAATATTCAAAAGCTACTTATATAGCGGGGGAATGTCTAATCAAATTCAATGATAAGGAGTTTAATTAACAAATTAAATTAAATATATTTACTGTAACTACTTACTATATGAAATAATTTATAGTAGTTTTAGGTTCTTCTAGAATAAATAAAGCAAAAACTTTCAAATTAACAAGAAAACTAATAAATATCCACAGTATCATAATCTATCCAATAAAATCTTGAGGAATTGCACAATTACACACAATATTTAGTATAATAGTATAAATCTTAACCAAGTGAAAAAGTTTCCATAGAAGAATTATGTTAATTTACAGTACATCTGTCGAAGATAAACTTATAAGAAGCTAAGACCGAATAAATTTAGTATTTTACTCATTAGAATTATGTATATTTGATTAAGATCCTAATGCTTAATTTTGAAAATACTTACACGAGATAAGATAATTATGAATATATAAAGTTTAAATATAAAGATTTAATTTATGAAAGAAACTTTTAAAATTGTGTTAAATTAAAATTAATTCATAAAATAAGATAAATCTGTGCATTTTGATGAATATTTATTTGTAAGTTAACCATATTATAATATTTACTATGTATAGATATTCAATTTGATTCAGAGAGTTTTCGCTATTTATAAGCAGGTTGATGAGTAAGAATGGCTGTTCAAGACTATTGAATATGAAATCAAACAATAATTAATTCTATTTAAGATTAGTAAATTGATGGAGTTAATATCATAACTAAGTTAATTATATTGATAATATATATTATTACTAATTTAAAAGTATTTTGTTAGGACATTATTAAATTTATAAGTTATTCCTTGTGTAAAAATTCTTCGTGGATGAGACCCTTAAACTTATAGATATGTAACAAACATCAAGCAAGCACAAAAATTTATTATAATAATTTATTTATTAATTTTAATTTAGTTGAAGAACTGAGTTTAGCTAGTATCATATAGATTGTTAATGGAGAACAAGTTTTTGAAATGTAGTTGATCAAGTTATATTGGTACTTTGATTTATCTAATAATTTATTAGTTACTTCTAAAGGAAGAACCTTACTCAGAGAAGTTTTTAATGATATTTAAAATTTTTGATAAATTAAAAATTTATTGAGTGATAAATAAAACTTTAAAGTATTAGGATTCAACGAATAAGATATTCTCAATTTATACAAAGCAATCGTAAAAAAATAAGTACAAACTTAATAAAATGGGTTAATGCAATTAATAATTCTCCAAATTACATGCTTAATTGCTAAAATGTCAAGTTAACAACTCTTTTAGAATTAGATTTTCTTAAAAGAAATCTATGAAAGCTATTTCTCAATTCTTGAAAATGAATAGTTTTAAAATCAATTGGATTTAGATTAATTTAATGAGAGAAATTGTCTTTGTTAAAACTAAAGAATGGATTTAATCATAAAATTCAAGATTTTATTTGTATTCCCTTTATTTTTGAAAATTAATGTAAATTAAAATTAATAATTTCAAAACAATAATTATTTTCATAGTATTTTTCGATGTCTATTCAAAACTGGGTGAGGTGTCTGAATCTTTTGATAAGTTTATTTGAGCTTATCAATACTAAAATCAAGTTTTTCAAGAGCATCTTATCGCTGTTAATACACTATTTAATTTGATAGTATCTTTACAAATAAATTATGGTTGTCTAACTCACCCAGCTCAATTAAGTCGTCATCACTATTTGGATCGACAATCAATTTTTGTTCTAATTAATTGGGAGTTAAGTCGTTGAAGTAACATAAGTTATCTTGATTTTAATTGGTTTAGAGAGGGAGGATTTAGGATAAGTTTTGGTGCTGGAAACTTTAGTGATTAGGGGTGGGTATGTTTACAGTTATAGCATGTGATCTGTTTAATATAAGACAAAATTATTAAATAACCAATAATTATAATTCGAATAAATAAGTAATATCTATTCTGTTCTATGAGTTGAGGTGATATGAAGAACTCAAATGAGAATATCGATTCCAATCACTAATCTTCGCGTCACCAACACTTCGTCTCCTCAATTAATCAAAATATTAGGATTACTTCTTGAGTCTAACATCCAATAATAGCGAATGATTGGCTTTCATACTCATAATTTTGTCTAATTATTACCTAGGCATTCTCTAAATTGATTTTGGAGGAGTATCTTCTTTCAAATGACTTAGATATGATGAATTTAAGGATTAATTTAGTATTTTAGGTTTTAGGTTCAAAGATAGCCTTGCATTTTTATTAAAGGAAGCTATGTTTGCTAGATTATCGTCTAAACTTTAAGCTCTGTAATGACTGCTTAACTTCTTTTTATATAAAAATATGCAGATAAAATGTTTTCTTGGTCTTTGAAATTCTATGAGGAGATTGCTACAATTACTTTTTCTATTATCCATCCGGGATTTCAATTTACTAAGGAGAATTAAAGACTTAACTAATTACTGAAGGCGTTTCGATATTTTCTAAATTGTCTACTATCGTAACTCTTCTTATTTTCTTATTTATCAAAGATTGCTTTCTTTTCTGACTGTTTTATAGTTCTCTTGAAAATGATCCCTAATCGTTAAATTAGTTATTTAGAGTACTTTTTAATTTTTTGAAATGAAATTGACTCTTCTACGCATTAAATTACTTAAATATATATTTAAAATTAAGCATTATTTGTTGATTAATCTTGGCTATTTGCTTCGTAAAATGAACTATTCTTTGATTTTTCTTTCAAATTTATTTAAGCTTTCTACTATTACGGTGTACGCTAAATTTAATTCAATTTGCTCATAACAGCAAGTGTGTTATTTGACGATTTTCTAGTCTCACTTGCATACTAATATTTATGCTTTACGCTTTAATTTTTCACTGATTCATCATTATTTCCAATCAATCTGGATTTAGATGTCAATTAACAATTTCCTTTCAGATTATTACTGCTATATAAATTAGAGTTTGATGATTCCTTTTGTTGCTATTATTGAATAGGTTTGTAGTCATAAGTTACTCCACTTCTCTTCTTAAATTTAGCATCAAGACTTATTTTGCCATTTTACTTTCTTTTAATTCTAGAACTTGAATGCTTTTTATATTGGTTGAAGTTTTACTCAGAATAGTCCCCTATATTTTTTCCAAATGTAAACTAGTTAAGCCTATACAAATATAAAATGAGATTTTGGATTTCAAAACAATATTTGCAAACATGTTGTAGGTAATTCCAAAAAGTAGAACATAAGAATATTATCTTAAAAACTTACATATGTGTCCATCTATCTTGTTCTGAATGATACTCGTGAAGGACATCATTGATATTCACTGATTTCTATCCCGCCATTACAGATTTTGTCAGAAAACCCCAAAAATATTTAGGTTTCTCTTAATATCCCTGCTGGTTATCGTAGAAACTAGAATTTTCTTCATCATATATCAATGACGGGAAGCCAAATACAGGAGATTTACTATAAGGCTTTTTAAGGAGCTTAGATATTTCATCAGTTGCCTTAGCTTTCAACTAAAACTTATTAATTATTTTAGATGTATTTAATAATTATTATACAGATTATGATAAAGTTTGAGACACCTGTAAATTAAATTACTTATTTGATTGTTTCACTACTTGGAGGTTCTTAATTATAATCATAAACTTTCCCACTTATAGGCAGGAATATTTTCTTTTCTTTACTGCTGTTCATTTCTCTGTATTTTATATTATATTACTGTGAATTAAAACGAATTATATTAATCTAACTTATTCTATCGATATTTACACAGTTTCCCAAAATATAAGCAAAATAAAGCAATTTAAATTTAGAGAAATTTTAATTATAAAATGGCAGGATAAAAATCTATCTATATAGATGATACCTTAGACGTGAATCAAAACCCAAGCAGCTCTGCCTAATATCAAAGTATACCTCAATCATAATCAACTACGCAGCACCTTATAAACATTATGCAGCAGCATTACTAATCCAATGAGAAATATTTCGTGATATTTCTAACTTTCCTTTCAGTTCTATCCTTTTACCCAGTGATTTATGCTCTCATTAAAATTCATGCGCACAAACGAGGGATGGAAGTTATGTTAAATATCATGACAGTAATATCATAATTAGCTTATAAAATTTCACTAGTATTTCAACTGTAAAATTTGTTTATCAGTGAAGAAAGTTGGCATAAAATGTTGAACATAGTGCTCTTACTCTAATTCTGTTCATTAATGATTTATCTGGCTAGACTACCAAAATAATACAAAGGCTATTGCATGGGAGTAGGCGTTTGTCTTATACTATTAATGCAAGAAAAAGATTCCTAATCTTTGAAATATGCACTTATACCCTTAATTTTCAATAATTTGATGCTAATATGCTCACAGTGTCTGCTAAGTGGGCCTGTATATATAAACTCAAGAATGTTCTATTTGGAGCAATTTGGTATGTAATCTCAATAATAGCTTTTGTGGGATAATATCATAAGTTTCTAGATTTCTTCTTTTTTTTCTAAGACTTAACGATGTTCGCGACTGGCCTCTCACTCTTCTATTCTTGGTAAGATATACATTAAGTTTTATTGATTTACTTATTAATAGGTAAACTTATGAGAAACACGATATGACGTTTGACAATTTTATCCTACAGCATCAAAATATATACCGACAAATCATAGATGCTTAATAAAGTTATTAAGAATTGAGCAAGAAAGAATTAGACCCATAAGACATTGACAATTTGAAATATCTAGAGTAAAAATCCTTATTAAAGAAAGAAATTAGAAAGCAGAAGAAAAAGGAAAAATTTAATATTCATAAGGATGAAGAGGAGGATGGAGAATTACTAGAATAGGATCCTTCTCCTAGAAAATATGATGAATTGAGTCCATCGAAAAATAGTGTTGAGATGAGGAGACTGTGATTTATTTGTTTACTTATTAGGTATAATACTTTATCTTAAAATTTGGATTTATCTTAAGTACTGTTTAAGAAAGTAATTTAATTAAATATGATACTCTATTTTTCACTCTATATACATAAGCATTATTTTTTCTATCAATCTGAACTGTTTTAAGATTTCATGGGATGTGGGTTCGTTTAAGTAGTATTAATTTAAATAAATAATTTGATAGTCTTGGAATACCTTGACAATCATCATAAATTCGAAATGATAGTATTCACAGTCTAAATCTTTAAGCTTTTTATTATAAGCTGCATAAGCTCTTGAAGGTATCATTTAATCAAGAATTTTATCAAAATCTTCGCTTTCTTTTCTCATGCTAATTTTCCTTCTAATTTAAGACTATAACTTTTCTTCCTCTTCTCCTTCTATAATTTCTCCCTCTTCGTATTCGTAGTTTTGTTTAAAACCGAATTCTTAAGAGACATTTTCAGAAATTTCAAAGCCCTTTTATTCTTGTTAGTATTAGCTGAAGTAATCAGTGAATTTATTTGAAATGATGGAGACTCTTTACTTGAACAGCTTTTCATCATCTTCGATTTCGTTAGTAACTAAATTTGACAAGGGTTTTGGGGTGCTTTCCTTTTTTATATTGAAAATGTTTTCTTCAGCAAATTAGATTTAGCTATTTACATTAATATAATGATGAATAGCCACACAAATTCTTTAAAAAAATAATTATATGTTACTATCTAAATCTTTCATATTCTTAATGTCTTAAATTCTCCAGAAGCAACATTTATCCCTGTGTAATGAAATTTAGCTGTTCTCTTTATCTTAATTAAAATTCTATGAATATTCCAAGCTTGATTACATAGCTTCATATTGCTCATCAAATGAAGGTAAGTTTCTCTATTTTATTAAGATTTCGTGAAACTCACTAAATTACTCATCTTCTAGTAGAATTTAATAATACTATTCAAGCTCATGCTTTTCTATATGTTTATCTGTAAGACCGTAAAGCAACTTTAAACTGATAATTAGTAAGGCTGCTACTTCAAAGTGAATGTAGAGTTGTTGCGATTTAAACTGTTTTGATATTAAATTAAGCAATTTAATAGCTTGGGACTTTACTTCACTTGATATCAGTAGCTCAGTGCAAAATTAATAGAAAATAAATTTATAATAAATTTGTTGATTAAGGATTCATGATCTATTGTTTGTATTGGTAAGTTATCTTTATTAGCAAGATCATTCACTGTATAATATATAATATAAAAAAAGTATCTCTTAGCCATTTATTTTTGAATGGTACATTTATAGGTCTCAATAAGAAATCAGCCTTTCTTAAATGTAAATGATTCCTGTACTCTGTAAGATATCCAATCATGTTCTGTTAAGCTGCCTAAAGTATGTCTTTTTCTAAAATTTGATACTTCCTACTTGCCATATAAATAAAAGCAAGCATTAAGTTTAGTTCTAGAGAATGGGAAGGGGGTTTTAGGGTGTCTTCTTTAAACTCAACCTTTTATTTAAATTATTAATACTCTTCTAGTCCTTAGGAACACTCATTGTTAAGAACTATTTCAAACAAGTACTCTAAAAGCTCCTCTATAGTAGCCTTATTAACTTCAAATTTAAGTACTTCTTAATGATACTCTTATATCATGAATTACTTCAATTTTTCTCTGTCAAAATTTGTCTATAAATCAATATGACTATCTTCAACTATTATGTTTTAGCTCATTGGTATTTCCCCTTCTTCAAGTTATTCGTCTGATATATCTACCCTCATTTCTAATTGCCTTTATTTTATTAATTCCTACTCTAGAAAATTTTGCTTCTTTTGTATGCTTACTACTTTATTATACATGAAAATCACCAATATTATTCTGTCTTTAATGCTGTTAAGGCCTTTAAATTTAAGTTTCCTATAATCAATTTGTAATTCTTCTTTGCATATTTGAATTAAAGTGCTCTTTTTCGGCAATAAATTATTGCTTATCATATTATTAACAGTCTGCTTAAATTTTATAGCTCTAATTTTACTTATAAAATCTTTCTCACTGTATTTAAGTTTAACAAACAGCTTAGCCCTCTCTATAAGTGAGATGCACTTTGAATCCAATGCTAAAAAGTCAAGGACTATATTTGTATCATCTTTCGTTATTAGATCTTGAATTTGCTTTTTAAAGTTTGTTTTATAAAAAGCAGCTTATCCGTCTGCACTAGTAGAGCCACTAGACATTTTTCGAGCTTGCTTATTATCTCTTTTTCTGTTAGTTCTTAAAGATTTGTGGTATTCTTTATTTAACTAATCATAAGAATAGTTATAGTTACTATTTCTTTAAGCTTTCCCTAAATTGCCAAACCTCACTTTCTCCATTTAGTCTGTAAAAGTGTCCTCTTCTGTCTGGTCAATCATTTGATTTTCTTGAGTTTATTCATCTGGATTCTCGTACTGCTTCTCTTTTAAGGTTTCTGTTTTGATTTCATTAGATGTATTCTTAATTTGCAGAAATTCTCTTTTAAAACCACTGTACCTGTTTTGAGTATTCATTCTTAACTACCCTCTTCTTTATTGAGTTAAACTGCTTAATGGAACAGAATCTTAATAAGAATCCCATTTTTTCATATATGCTTAGTATAAATCCTTGATATTAATCATAAACTCCTCACGATGCTCTTGATTTTGCAAACAGACTTCAGAGAATTTAGTAGCTATACTTTTAAACATTTAAGAATAAGCATCAATGTAGTCTTGATAGCTTTCAGCTTTAACATTTGATCTCATAGACTTCTTGTTATGCTTTAAGTTTAAAGTGTTATTTAAGTCATCTTCTTGTTACTATTTGGTAGGCTCCTCGTGATGCCCGATCAAGCGGAACCCATCTTTATTAGATAAAAGTTCATCACCCTAATCTCTTAATTAACCAATTCCATTCAAATTTTTCCTGTGATCCCCTAATTTCTTAGGTGACTAAAAATTAAGCTTTTCTTTAACATCGTCTATTTTCATTCTTGCTTATTTAGCCCTGAAGTTGTCTTAGTATTCTAATATGGCATTCGCTCGAATGTTTTCTTGTTAGTAGCCGCATTAATTACAAACAATATGCGTATCTTTACTCATTAAATAACCTGTAAAGCATGATGGACAGGACTCGTAGCCCCCATTGCCTGGTATATTGAAGCCCATCTCAAAATCATGATCTGATAGAGAGTGATCAGATCGACCTCCTCCGTAGTTATTCATTTTATTTTAGTACAAGCTTAATTAATTAATAAAAAGTTAACAATTTTCATTTATATGTTAATAATAATAGCTATTTCTACTCTAAATTACAAAATTGCTTATATTTCCTTAATTCCTTTAAAGTTATAAAATTTATTTTTGTTGTGATGATAGGGTGTCAAATTTTTTCTATATTAAAAAAAGTTATTGAAATTCTTTTCTACAAACTTGTGAGGATGACGAAAATTGCACGAATTTTGAAAATAGTAAAAGAGAGGAAGAAGTTAGTGAAGTACTTCAATGAAATAATTAAAATTGGACTAGGATTTGAGAGACTTCTGTTTCTCATGATCATATTCTTAGTACTGTGTCATATAGTTGCTTGTCTATGGTAAGCAAAATTACAAATAATGACATTAATTATAGGATATTTGTTGCTAATTTTGATGACTCGAAAAGAAACTGGGTGTTTTAGAATAACTATCGCTAAAACATAATCATAATTTTAGTCTTATTAAAGATTTTCATGCTATGTATTTATTATTTAGAAAGTTCTTTATACAAAAATTGCATTTTTTAATTTCCTTATGAATATTAAGATCTACCAAACTTCAATCTATACATAATTTCCTACTACTTCACAGTAACAACAATTGTAACAGTGGGCTATGGCGATATTACAGCTCAAAACACTGGAGAGAGAATAATTGCAATTTTTCTAATGATAATTGGAGTAATATCCTTTTCATTCGCAAGTGGTTCACTTTCATCACTTATATCAAACTATGATTCTTCGCAGGCTAAACTTAAGGAGAAAATTGCCACATTAAATGATATTAGGGAATAGCATAAAATAGGGCCTGAACTTTTTGATGAACTTAGAAAGGCAATCAAGTATGTTATATATTATTAATTTTTATAGCAATTAAATCACTGTATAAGCAATCAATTTATATAATAGTATGAGATAGTATATTAAAAATGAATTATATTAATAAAAGTATGATCATAGCAAGAATCACAAAGATAAAATTCAATTTATGGAGGAGCTACCCTAAAAACTAAAAATTGAATTAGCCATGGAAATTCATAAGGATATCTATCACAACATAGATTTTTTCAAGCACCAAGATAAAGATTTCATATTTTGGGTAGGCCCTCTTTTAAAGCACATGCAAGTTTCTGAGTAGGAATATATATTCAAAGAAGGAGACGAAATTAAAGAAAGTAAGTAAATATAGTACTAATAAATGAACTTTTTTAGTCTACTTTTTGGTAAATGGACATGCTGCATATGTGTTGCCAAGATTCGATGACACAATTTACATCTATTATCAATATATAATATT